>CABHPH010129621.1:2345-13719 GCA_902168325.1 Peromyscus nudipes | reverse complement strand
CTGGAGTTACAGACAGGTGTGAGCTGCCATGTGGGTGTTGGGAATTGAACCAGGGTCCTCTGGAATAGCAATCAGTGTTCTTAACCACTGAACTCTCTCTCCAGCCTGCTTTATTCTTTTTTAAGATTCTTTTTTTTTAAGATTCATTTTTATGTGCATTGGTGTTTTACCTACATTTATGTTTGGGTGAAGGTGCCAGGTCCCCTACATCTGGAGTTCCAATTGGAAGCTGCCATATGAGTGCTGGGAATTGAACCCGGATCCTCTGGAAGAGCAGCCAGTGCTCTTAACCAGTGAGCCATCTCTCCAGCCCCCAATGTGTAGCCCAAGCTGGCCTCACACTCCTGCTTCTGCCTCCTTCAGCAAATCCTACTGGCAAGCACCACAGAACCCGCTTGTTTTGTTCCTCTTTTCTTTCTTTTCTTTCTTTCTTTCTTTTTTTTTTTTTTTAAGATTTATTTGTTTACTATGTATACAGCATGTATATCTGCAGGCCAGAAGATGGCGCCAGATCTCATTGCAGATGGTTGTGAGCCACCATGTGGTTGCTGGGAATTGAACTCAGGACCTCTGGAAGAGCAGTCAGTGCTCTTAACCTCTGAGCCATCTCTCCAGCCCCCCTCTTTTCTTTTCTTTTTTTTTTTTTTTTTTTTTTTTGATTTTTTTGAGACAGGGTTTCTCTGTGTAGCCCTGGCTGTCCTGGAACTCACTCTGTAGAACAAGCTGGCCTTGAATTCACCGAGATCCGCCTGCCTCGGCCTCCTGAGTGCAGGGATTAAAGGTGTGCACCACCACCGCCTGGCTTGTTTTATTCTTGAAGCAGGATCTCACTACATTGCTTGGATGGACTCAAACTTTCAGTGTTCCTGATGCCTCCGCTTCCTGAAGAGTAGGATTACAGGTGTGCCCCACCACACCCAGCCTGGATACATTTTTTATAAAATTAAAAAGTTCACCTGAGCTGGGGGTGGTACACACCTGTGTTGTAATGCCTACCTCATTCATCTTCATCTCTTCACAGTCATGGTTTCAACTCAAATCACCATAAAAAGGGGTGAGCACAAAACGGTGAGATTGTTTGAAAGTGAAACCACTTTCATGTAATTTTGTTACAATAGTCTCATAATTGATCTACTGTGTTATTAGTGTTACTAAACTTTCTATGCCCAGTTTATAAACTTTATCATATGTATAAATAAAAACAAGATATATGCAGAATACTATGCTGTGTGCAGTTTTGAGCATCCACAGGGAGTCTTAGAACACACTCTTTGCAGATAAGGAGATGCTACTGTATCTTCTTGTTCTAAATTAGTTTCTGGTAGGCTGGTCAGAGGAGCCTGCCGGCCTTGTGTGAAGAACACAGGTTTTCAATCTTTTTGTTCTTTTGTTTTTCGAGACAGTTTTTCTGTGTAGCCTCAGGCTGTCCTGGATCTCGCTCTGTAGACCAGGCTGGCCTCTCAAACTCAGAGATTCACCTGCCTCTGCCTCCCGAGTGCTGGGATTAAAGGTGTGCGCCACCATCACCGGCAAAGGCTGAGTCTTAACCTCCAATCACACATTTCTATTTCCTGGATTTCCCCAGAAAGCAGCCACCCCGAGTTGTATGCTGGGAGATGCCTCAGTAAGGGGCCTAGGAGGGGGTTGCTCAGCTTCTGAGGGGCACCTGATAAAGGATGGAGCTCTAACTTAGGAGGAATGTCCCAGCTGGGGGAAGGAATTCTAGTTAGGGCATGTCCCAACTTTGTAGGGAATATCCTGCATGGGAAAGATGTGTCTACAGAGAGGGTACCCAGAGGAGATTGCCACGTTGGGAGGATCATCCAACTGAAGTAATTTCCTGACTAGGACGTCTGCCCCCACAAGAGGGGGCTATTCCAACATGGAGGAATGTCCCAGGTGGCAAGCCCCCTCCCCCCATCAATGAGGATACAAACGATGAATGCTCTGGTTAGGAGGGTATGTCTGGCTGGGACCTGTGCACCAATATGAAAAGTCACGGCATTGGGGATTTAGCTCAGTGGTAGAGTGCTTGCCTAGCAAGCGCAAGGCCCTGGGTTCAGTCCTCAGCTCCGAATTAAAAAAAAAAAAAAAAAAAAAAAAAAAGCTTAAATCCCAGCACTCGGGAGGTAGAGCCAGGCAGATCTCCGTGAGTTCAAGGTCAGCCTGGTCTCTAAAGCGAGTTCCAGGAAAGGCGCAAAGCTACACAGAGAAACCCTGTCTCGAAACACCAAAAAAAAAAAAAAAAAAAAAAAAAAAAGTCACATTGATTGTGGGTGTTCCCATATGGAGAGATGCTCACCCCAGTTAGCATGGAATGCTCCAGTTAGGTGTGCTCACCCTGATTACCTGAAGCTCTGCCATGTAGAAGCTTCCTGTGTACAAGGCAAGGCCTCTCCTGCAGTCCAAGTAACCTTCACTAGACTGAAAACCTAGTGCCACATAAACAAGAGAACCACCTGATCTCTATAAACAATTATGTCTGAGACATTTCCATCTCTGAGACATCACAAAAGAAGGAAAAGAGAAGTCTTGTTGACAAAAGTTAAGGAAGTCTGAGTTTTGACAAGCAGTCTAGACTCAGTATCACAAGGAAACAAGACTCTGGAAAAATGGCTCTGCTAAGATGGCCACTGGGTTCATACCCACACAGAGGAGGAAATGGACAGTACCCACTGAGTACCAAGGATGCTTTAGGATAGCTATTTATGATGGACTGGCAAACTGAGCCTTTCTGGAGATCATGGGAAAGTCACACACAGTCCTCTGTCACCATGGCCCAGAGCCATCTTCCCCAAATCCACCTCTCCATCTCACCTCCCCCCAACCCCCCACCTTTTGTTTCAGATATCTGCATAGCTTGCTTCTTTCCTAGTCTTTGTGCCTTAAATATCACTGCCTCAGAAAAGCCTTCCCTTTTCTCCTCACTTCTCATCTGTTATTCTGGATGCATTTTTCTCTACAACCCCCCCACCCCCTCCATGATCTCTCTTATTTATTTTAGGTGTTGCTTTTTTTTTTTAAAGACAGTTTCATCATGTAGACCAAGTTGGCCTCAATTAAAGGTGCTGTAATTAAAGGTGTGTACCACCATGCCAGGCTCCCTATACTCTTATAATAATATATCCTGTATGATCACTGTTTTGTGTGTCATAGTGCCCACAACAATACTCTCTGGCATACACAGAATACAAAAAAAAAAAAAAATTAAGTGAAGAGGTTGAAACACAGGGAGTAAACCTTTTACCAACTAAATAAGATGTGACTGACCTGTTCGAAGACTACAGGCCCTTCCACACCCAATTTGCAGTCATAGTCATACTACAACTTAGTAACCACTGACAACCTAGCTGCTCCTGCTCTAGGCAGGTGAGGTGTGTTCACACTCACATCAGTTCTGAGAGACAAGCCTGTTTCCCATTCCCATTTTCGAAGTGAGTGAACCAAAGTAAGGGAGTTGAATGCATGCAGCCAGCCTGGGATAGGGTGGGATTCAAATTCAAGACTTTTCTTTCAACTGTAGGCTGTACTGCTTCCAGCCAGCGTTTAGACCTCTGGCCTACTTTTTGCCTTTCTCCAAGATCCACCTATCTATCCTACAGTACCAAATGGTAGCCAGGTATATGGCTGCCAGGTGAAAGACCATGTTGCAAGGAGTAAACAATGAAGTATTCCAAAAGATACCACCCAGTTCTAGCCTTCTGACATTGGGGTGCAGACCTGGTTAGTTAGGTGATGTGAAAATTAGACAGCCTCCTGGGGCCCAGGGTGGAAAGTACAATCTGGAGATACTGGCTGTGCACTGCCAGTATTCTGCTCTGTAGATTTCTGTTTCCTAGAAGTCTGTGAAATTGTTGGTTACACAGGCAAAGTGGCTCTCCCTGATCAGAATTACAACTTAACCAACTCCGAAGTCACTCCTTCCGGTGCAAACATTTCATGTAAAGGACAACAGGCCATGCTTGTTACCAGAGTTGTCATGGTTAGGCGACTGTAGGGTGCCTCTGAAATGCTGCTCCAAGGAACCCTCGTCTTTCATTCTTGCTGTAGGGACCTAGTTCAGTTTCCAAGGTCTTGTGTGCGCACTGATGCTCAGAGCTGACAGTGACCTCACAGCCAAGAGTAGAAAGAAGGTTCTACTGCAAGCAGGTTCCTCCTAGCAAGTCCTTTCCCCCATGAATATTTTTAGTGGCCAGGCATCAAAGCATACTACCTAGAACAATGGTTTGAGATGCAAGCTAGAGTGTGTCCCAAAGAATACCAGGAACATCCTTAAGTAGACAGTGAGAAAATCAAAAATTTTAAACAGGAAAGGAGTGGCCAGCACAGCACAATCCAAGTCACATTCTCGGGGACTGTAGAGGAGCCCAGAGTAGGGGTGTCAATGAGGTGAATAACAGGCTTGAAGTAGAATGTGAGGTAGGATTGGGGGGCCCGAGGGAGAAATTCTCAGGTTGCCTCCTACAGGGTGTAGTAAAGGGAGGAGCTCTGGGGAGGGCATGTCTTTCAGAGGTGGGGTCAAAGAAGGAGCTTACAAGGTTGTATTCATGGGAGAGGACTTATAGTGGGGCCACTGAGGCTAGGCTTAGGACACGAAGGCCAGCCACTTGCCCAGCTCTACAAATAAAATGCTTTGTTTATTTATAGTCTCTCCAGGTCCCAGATCCCCTGCCGCCCTATCCCAGCCTCTCGAGAAGAGGACTGATTAGTTCCAGAGGAGCCCGGAGAGGCTGGTCCATCAGAGGTCATCCCGACGGCTGCAGGTCCTGAGTAGCTGGGCCAGGTAGAGAGCAAAGGCACGAGGCCCTGGGCACCTCATCCCAGGGCAAAGGCCAGGCCCACCGAAGAAGGCGGCATAGGGTTAGCTCACCAGGGTCAGCTCCCTGGGATCAGGCCAGGGTCTGTACTGGCACCACAGCTCTGTTCATAGGACGGTGGAGCCTCTGTGGGGAGAAAGCAGGATCTACAAGTGGTTCAAGGCATCCTCATTTTCTCACCCCGGCCCCTGTCATTTCCACTCACCATAGGGGTAGCCCCATGAACTATACTCTGGGGGGAGGATCAAGGCGCTGGTGGTGGGTACTGGGCCCCCGGAGCCTTCTGCAAAGTAGGGGACGGTGGCACCTATAGAGATGCACAAGGGAGGGTGCAGAGAATGGCTAGCAGGGCTTCCAACCTGAACACAGGGATCAACGGTGGTGACAGACACAGAACCCAACGTAGTTGACAGTGGCTGCTGCTGAGAATGGCTCTTGGTAGAGAGGGAAACTGGGTCTGAGAAGTGGGGGCCACTAGCCACTGCCTCAGCCTCTTCCTGGGGTGGTGCAGAGGGCACCACTGGGGACAGGGCCCCGGGAGAAGACCCTGGGCCTGGACAGGGGCTCAGTGGGGTTTGGTTCACAGCAATATTGCCAACAAAGAGTGGGAGAGTCACGGTGGCTTCAGGTGCCTTCAAGGAGACCTGGAAAGAATGCAGGTATTGAGGAGTCAGGCCAAGGTCGCCTAGCCTCAGGCCACCCAGCCCTGGACAACACCAAACCTGCAGGTAATAGTCGATGTGGATAAGGCTGCAGCCAGGCAGGGCTGACTGGGGCAGGGCAGGCACCAGGATCTGTTCTTGCCATTGAGCACGCCTCCAGGCCTTGACACCCGTACCCTCCACCTCTGCAATGGTTCGCACATCATAGATCCAGCGCTTGGCCTTATAGGATACCTTCTAAGGAAAGACCAGACTGTGAGCTCAGGCAGGCCAGCAACCTACCCTCTCTGTCCCATGGGAAAGGGACAGGCTCAGGGAGCCAGAGGGCTCTGACCTGTAGCAAGCTGGCCACCACAGGGCTGGTGTCCTTGCCTGACTGGTTCTCAATGTCAGCCTGCAGCCGAAGCACCTGTCCCACCACATAGCCACGAAGGTCAGTGCTAGCTGTGAGAACCACATTGCCCGTCTTCACCAGCTTGTAGGAGAACTTCTTGGTAGTGGAGGCCACGTTGGGTTGCTTGAAGGGAAAATGGGGCGGAACTTATCAAGTGAGCACAGAATGCTTTCCTGTGGCATGGGGAGAGCCTGGCTGCCTGGCCCGAGAAGGTTGAAGGTAACCAAGGAAGCCTCTGCCCCAATCTCACCTCAATATCTGGGATGCTGTTCAGGTTCAAGGGGCTCAGGATATAGAACACGAGGCTGCATTTGTGATCCTTGGAAAAACGTGGAGTGTCGATGGAGGCCCTCACCTGGTGCACAATCTTCCCAAAGGGTCCCTCAAAAGATGTGGGTGCTGTGGCTACGGAGAGAACAGGGACTGGCTGGCACCCAGCACCTCCCACCTGTAGGTCCCACCATTTCAAAGCTGCTGTCCCCACAAGCTTTCCACTCACCAGGAAGCAGGAACTGAAAGGGGAAGTTGTGCTCTCCAGCCGGCAGACTTCCTACAGAGACAAGAAGGAGGTGGGCGCAAACCAGAGGAGATCCACAGTGGCCACAGTGCCAGACCAGAGGTATGCACTGCAGCCCACCAGTCCACACTACCTGTCTCCAGCATGATCAGAGCAGAAACTACAGGCTACATCCAAGGGTTTGGTTTAAATGAGAGTGTGTGGCTGGAAATGTAGTTGGTAAGAGTGTTTGCCTAGCATACACAAAGCTCTGGTTCAAGTCCAAGGACTACTACATAAACCAGATATGACAGCACACCCCTGGGAGATAGAAGCAGGAGAATCAGAAGTTTAAGGGCATCCTCAGATAATACAGCAAGTTCAAGTCCACCTTGGGCTACATGAAGCCCTGTCTCAAAAATGAATAAATACAAAATTAAAAAACAAAAACAAAAAACAGGAGGGTAGTTGAGGATAGAGGACGGGGTGAAACAGCCATACCAAGGGTCAGAGCCCACCCAGACCCAGTACCAGAGAGTAGGATAGAGTGAGCATCCAAGAGACAGTCGTTGGGAGGGGAAGGGATAGACTGACCCCACTCCAGGCAAGGGCTGCCCCTGTGATCTCTGCTGGCTCCCACACTCACCCTTGTCAGCCAGTGACAGGGAGCTGTTGAAGTAGCTCTCCTCCACCACCCATGCCCCATCGTTGGCCTTGTTGGAGACCCCACAGGAACCCATGCAGGTCACCCGGATAGCTGTAAGGGGAAGGGTGGCATAAGCCTAAGCCAGCTGATAGCCTAGGCTCCTCCCTGTCCCCAGCATAGGAATTCATGTAGGGCTGGAAGGACCCATGGGTCAAGCAGCTGCACCAGCAGAAGTACCTGGGAAGGCCAAGATGCAAGCAGCCTGTCATCTTCCCAAGAATACCTCCTGGCCATCCCCAGTAGTGGTGTTCTCCCAGGGAACCAGGCTGGCAAAGAAACTGATAGGCAGTGTTTCATCTGTCCCACAGACACAGTGAGAGGCCAATAATCTCCTAGATAATTCCTGGGCTACCCCCAAATTTGTTCCTTCAGCCTCCAGCCAGACCTATAAAAACCCAAGGTGCTCTGTTTTTCAAGATGCAAATCAGTTAGGCCAGGAGACGCCCCTTCAGTCTCAAGAAACCTAATGCTAGCCCTCTCCCTGCAGGAATGCAGTCAAACCTGTCTGAGCCAGTCAGCCATCTAGTACTGGAAGGCGAGCCCAGACTTACTTCCTGGGCAACAGTGCCCAGGAGGCTAACTTTCTGCACCATGAGGTAGCTGGTCCTCCCCCACCAGTGGGAGTACCCAGCCTTGAACCACTAGAGACAGAGTTCAAATTCCTCTAACAGACACATCCTGGGCCCGCTGTGATCAGGGAGCCATAGGTGGATGAGGAGGTACAGCTGAAACTGATCACAAGGGAGAAGGCTCAGGCAAGGTGGTAGGTGGGAGCCAATGAGAGGCCCCCTGAAGTGACACCCTTCTCCCTGTAGGGTTGGGTCACAGTTTCAGCACTGTTTCTAGACTTACTTGACAGGGTCACGGGAAGGTAAGACTATTCAGACTCTTTCATCATTGTGACAAAGCCACCAAGCAGGAGGAACAAAGATATCCAAGTACCTAGGGGTTGACTACACCTGCCTCAGTCTCCCTCCATCATGGTCCAGGAATCCTGCTGCTTACCACCAGAACACTTAGCTTCCTCCTATAAACCTTTGGCTCACCCTCAACTCATGCAGCTATCCACACGTGCACTTCCTCGCCTGTTCCCACTCTTGAGGCGGTCCTGCATTCCTGCTGTACCACTCTGCCCTTTGGAAGTGCCAATGACTGACTGTCCCTCACCCTCCATGCCAGCCCAACCTTACCACTCTAACCTCCCACCTGGCCTGAAATCCACACTTCTGACATGGCCTCTGAAGTCAAACCACCAACGATTCCCACCCTGGAATCTGAACACCAGGGGCATCTATCTATAGGCCAGCAAATAGTTCTTGAGATGATGGGGTAAGAGGAGGCTCAAAAATTTGCTGGGGGACACAAGCTACTCACCAAGGGTACATCTCCCTAAGGATGATTGGCCCCTTAGATACATCAGATACAAAAAGAAGTATGGAGGTCTCAGCTTAGTCCAGATGCTGCCACAGTGCTATCAGGACCCCTACAGTGAATGGCACAGAGCTATTCAAATTCTTCATCCTCACTTTATGAGCAATAACTGGTTGCTTTAGCTGTTCAGTGTAAGGGTGGTTTGTTATCTGACCTTTTTGTAGCAGTAGATAATTAGAACCGATACCCAGCCAGGGAAAACCCAGGTGACTGATATGTTTACTCATCAGGATGACAACTATTGAGCACTTTGACCCATGTTGGGGTGAGGATGGGGAAGTAGACTCCTTACACCACCAACTATAAACTGACGAACTTCTTGTGTTCGCATCGATCGATACATGCCAGGACACCCATCAGCTCTCAAGCCCTATACTATTTCATCAGGAGTCTCTCATTGCACTGCTTGTAACAGCAGTCAAGCACCCAGTCTGGACTTCCTACAGTTCGGGCAAAGGAGCACGGGACCACCAGATTCCAGAAAACAAGCAGCATCCAAACTGGAAGTGTGTGTGTGTGGGGGGGGAGGGGGGTCAGACTCTGATCTTCCCAATGCCAGGCATTTTCCTCCTGGGAGGACCCTGCCCATGTGACCAGCCTCTAGCCACCAAGGTGAACATATCCTGTGCCATTCACTCTCCCATTAGAAATGATTGAGGAAAAGGGTTTGGAAACAGTATGCCTGCTGCTGCCCCAACAAAACACCTGAGGTTGCTCCTTTGTCTCAGTATGGTCACAATCAAGGTGTAAAAATTCCCCCAGAAAATTCCTCAAAGATCCCAGTTCCACTGGCCAAGAACAGTGCCAGTTCTGCTTGAGAAATGAGGAGTTCTGAGCATACTAGGTGGTCTCTCTGCTGCCGCTGCTGCTGCTGCTGCAAGGTGCTGGACCCTGCTCTCTTTGTGTTGAGAGAATTCCCACAGAGCTACAGCTGGTTGGATTCCAGAGCACCTAGCTTTAATCTGTCTTTTGTGACTGCTACCTTTTGTCTCCCAGTACCCTCTATGTGCATCTTGTTTTGAGAATTTTCCGAAGGTACAAAGCCTATGCAAATTTGATTGAGGAAGAACCCAGAATACCGAATTTGCAGAGAATTTGCATTTGGCATTGTCCCTTTGGGAAGCTTAGACAAGAGGTTTTGGGGCACGAAGATTAACTTGGTAAAGGGTGTAAATTGGAGAACAATAAAAGGGCCCTTTGGAGATGGGCGGTGGTGGTGCACGCCTTTAATTCCAGCACTTGGGAAGCACAGCCAGGGGGTGGTGGCGCACGCCTTTAATCCTAGCACTCAGGAGGCAGAGCCAGGCGGATCTCTGTGGGTTTGAGGCCAGCCTGGTCTACAGAGTGAGATCCAGGACAGGCCCCAAAACTACACAGAGAAACCCTGTCTCAAAAAACCAAAAATAAACAAACAAACAAATAAAATAAAAATAAAAATATTAAAGGGCCCTTTGTTAAGGTACAGTGGACCAGTCCATAGAGACAGAATCCCCCCTGAAGCTGGGAAAGGCTAAGCTCATCCTTGAGGTGCCTCTGTTTCTTGATTACACGGACCGCATGAACACCCACACCCAATATACAACACTTTTTTTTTTTTTACAGTCTGCACATGCCTGTGATGGCAAGACTAGGCAGGTTGGAGGCAATCCCATGATAAAAGATCCTGATTTCCTTTATTTCCTGGCTCTCAGTGTTCCTGCTGCTTTTCAGTAATATCACAGTCCTACCCTCCACTCTCATGCCAAGGGATCTTCTCTGGGAGGTCACCATGGTCCTCTCCCAGCTCACACCCTGCAGCAGAGCCAGGCAACCAGGGAAGTGTGTTCTAGCAAGTCCTCTACTACCGAACATTAAGTGGCAGCCTGCAGAACAAGTATAAAAAGGTGTCATCCAAGCATAAAAAGCACTTCCCAACAGTGTTCACAACTATAATAAAAGGCAGGCACCAAACTGACCAGGGACCACCAAACTGGTAGGTGTTCACCATTGGAGACAGGAAGCTGATGTGTTTTGGTTTTCTTTTCTTTCTTTCCTTCTTTCCCCACCCTCCACAAGACAAAGTTTCTTTGTGTAACCTTGGTTGTCCTGGGACCAGCTCTGTAGATCAGGCTGGCCTCGAACTCACAGAGATCCACCTACTTCTGCCTCCTGAGTGCTGGGATTACAGGTGTGTACCACCACCGCCCAAAGGCTGCTCTGGTTTTCTAAAGAAAATCATGGTGTGTGTTGTGTTCCACAGAGACTTCTGGAACTTTCTTCCCTCAGGGGTGTTTCGACCTGCCCAGTAGCTTCCTTTCACACACCATGATAACTAAGACCTCTCCATTCCTCTCCTGGTCCCGTGGATCTTGAACCTGACCGCCCCTACCAGCTACCACATTCTACCATTAAATCGGTGCTTGTCCTGCTTCCAATCGTATCACAAGAGTAACAAGAACAGCTACCCCTTGGAGTCCTGTAAAGACATAGCTGGTCTATGAAAAATAGAGAGAGGGCTGGAGAGAACTTAGGGGTGAAGGGCACTTGTTGCTCTTGCAGAGGACCCTGGTTCCATTCCCAGAACCCACACGATGGCTCATAACCATCTTTAACTCCAGTTCAAGGGCACTGGATGCCCTCTTCTGAACTCCAGGGGCACACAAGCAAGTAGTGCTGCAGACAAAACATGTACACGTGTAAAATAAAATGAATAAATCTAATTTAGAAAAGGAAAGAAACAATAGGGAGACCTAGGTGTGGTGGTGCATACATGCAACCCCAACACTCAGAAACCTACATCAGGAGGATTACAAATTTGAGGTCAGTCTGGGTAGCCCCGAAAGATGTTGTGTCTAAAAAATAATAATAATAAAACAATTTAAAAAAAAA
>CABHPH010129619.1:5073-34321 GCA_902168325.1 Peromyscus nudipes | reverse complement strand
AACAAAGCTGTGCAATTCACAAGGTCAAATTTGGTATTTTGCTTTGATTCGTGGCCCCATCAACTGGGAAGATCCACAGATGTATTTCAAACCAGAACCTGGATATCAAAGATGAATGGAATGCTAAGAAAGCCTGGTTTGTTTCCCGACAGAAGCTTCATTGGCTACGTTAGAATTGGGAGACTCCCTTCCTGGTCTCCTCCCATGTTCACCTGGTTCTTCCTGGCTTTCTGTCCCCAGGCTCGGGGAGGTCATGGTGGGTCTAAGATCAGACCCGTGGACTAATGTCTGCCTTTTCTGCCACTAGCTTGGATCCTTGAGTTTTTCCTACATCCGGTTATCCTACTGCTGTTCTAAAAGCTGTGTCTGTCTTTCTGTCTGTCTGCATATGTGCAAGCATGCCTGAACCATGACATATATGTGGAGGCCAGAGAATTACTTTGGATACCGGTCTTGCCTTCTGCCTTTTTTGAGATGAAGTGGTTTTTTTTTTTTTGGTTTGGGTTTGGGTTTGGGTTTGGGTTTGGGTTTGGATTTGGGTTTTTCCTCTCTAGTTATTGTTGTCCACTGCTCTGTATACCAGGATAGCCCACGAGCTTCTGGGGATTCCCCTGTCTCTACTCCCATACCTGTCAGAGCACTGGGATAACAGTCCATTCCCATTTCCCGCTTTACAAGCGTTCTGGGAATTTACACTCAGGTAAAATCTCCACATTCTCACCACAGGCGCTTTACCCATGGAGGCTTCTCACCAGCTCTGGTTTTGTTTGTGAGACAGGATCTCTTATCCAGCCCGGGATGGCCTGGAGCTCACTAAGTAAGCCAGGCTAGACTTGAACTCTCAAGGATCCTCCGGCCTTTGCCCCCAAGTGTTGTTGGGATTACAGATGTGTACCAGTATGAGCAGCTTAACAACTTGGTGTTTGTTTGCTGTGGGGAACTAGATCTGCAGCAGCCACTACAAATCCTTAGTTGAGTTAAGCATATGTAACTCCAGTCTGTCTATGGCTAAAATCGTGTTCTTGAAGATGTAATGATTCTTCCTGAAAGTACTTTGAGAAGCAACCAGATTAGTACTCTGCTTCACAGTGATGGTAGAAACCAGGGACTCTGGGGACCAGGATGCAATTTAGACTGGATGTTTGCTTGGTGGTGAATCATAGACTCTGAGCGGGGAGGAAGGAGAAGTAGATGGATTTGTTGCAACATTTTCCGGAACCTAATGCTATATGTTATTTTTCTTTTGGAAAAAGACCCAGTTCTGTCAGTGCCTTTCAGAGAAGTCACTGACCCACAAGCAAAAGATTGTTCCCTTTGATAGTCAGAATAAGAACGAATCCAAGTCCGCAGGCTTCCACTGGCCAACCCCAGGCCTGCAGAATTCTGTAACTGGACAGGGCTACCTTCTGCCAGAACCAAACCTGACTTGACCTGGAAATACTCATCTATAGAAATTAGCATGGTGTATTAATTAGCATAAGATTTAAAAAAAAGACAGGACTTTTGGTTAAAGTAGCCCTCAAGATATTTTCTTGGTATTGCTTTGTTTTTTTTCAGAGTGGGTTCAAAACATCATTTTGTGAAACAAATTCATTTTTCTTTTTAAAAATGGCCCAAACCCATGTTCAGACTTCAGCCTTTCTTCCAAGAATCTTGCTGCTCTCCTCACTCCTATTCTAGTGAGCTGTGTGCCCTGCTTAAGGCCGTGAGAGGCTTCTGATCACGTGCCAGGTAGACATAGAGTTGGAGGAATGCCTGACTTCCTCCCAAACTGGTCGCAGTGCTCAAAAGTACTCTTGACTCATCTCCCATGACCTTACCCAGCAGTGAGGGTCCGGGGCACTGAAGTGACCACCCTGCCCCTCCCACCCCGGTCAGGCACCTCCAAGAACTTCTCTGATCCTCTGTGTTGATCTCTCACAAATCCTGATTCATCTTTAGGACTCAAATCAAGAATTACAGGACTATCCAGATTTCCAAAATACAGTGCCTTACAATTTTTAAAGAAATAGTTCTCACTTCCATCTCCCCACCACTAACGACAGAGATCATGCTTAATTAACAGTTTCATTGCTAGGACTTGAGCAGTTCTCTGGATTAAAAGACGTTTGATTTCAGTGTAAGCAGAGTCATAGTGCTTTTTATTATTTTTACAGTATCTTCCTTGTAAATTGTACAGTGATATGTGCCCTTAGGAAAAAAAATTAAGCTACATAAAATGAAGAAAGTGAAAAAAATTTGTAACTCTACCATCTAGAAAGTCTCATTGTTACTATTACCCTAGACAAGTTTAATGACTAAATGTAATTTCTCTTATATTTGTCATACATAGACATGTTTGGAAAGACACATTTGGAAAGGCAAGCCGCCATCCATTTCCATGTAGTTAAAACTTTCTGAAGTAATAACACGAAGTTATTGCTACTTTATGATTTTTCCATGCCCACAATTGTTTGACACCCCCCCACACACACACACACTCACTACTAAAAACAAGCATAAGCCTCATGTTCTCATATCCATTCCTTCCATCACAGAAATATGTTTCCCATCTGGTTCTCTCAGTATGAATACCATAGTCCTCACTGGGCTCCCCACTTGGTGTTTGCCGAGTATAAATTCATGTCACTCCTCACCATTCAGGGGCTTGTACCCACCTCCCAACTGAGGTCATTGCTTCTAAATGTCTTTCAGTTCTGGATTGGCTCACCATTTCTTGTAGACATTCTTCCAGACCTCCTGGGGACAGGCATTTGTGAGCTGAATCTTCTTGAGACCTTGTGTGTCTCAGGAAGCATTTGCGTCCTGACCGCACTGGTAGTTTGCCTGGATGCGGAACAGACTCTGCTTGTATTGCCTGCCCGTTTTGTTGTCGCTGAGAAGTACAGCGTAGTTTTGATCGAGGCAGGTTATGTACATAGTCACTTGATTCTGGGGGAATCAACAGCGGCTGTCTGTGTTCTGCAGTTTAGTTGGGAGAAGACTTGAGCTTCTCAACACTCCGTATATCAACTTTCACTCACTGCCCACCCGCCACAGTTGTCCGTAAGAGATCATTGGCACCCGGCCTTAGCTGTGCCCTTCACTGGAGACTTACCATCTCCTACAAATCTTGCTTCCATCTGAATTGGGAAAGGAAATGGCTCAATGGCAGGATTTCTTGAGGTCCAAGGTCAGCTGTCTGTTAGGCAGCTCCCACATGACCTTTCTCTCCATCTGCACCCCTACATTCAAAGGAGTTAGTGCTGCCGATTTCTGAGCATCCCTCCCTCCCAGTGGGAGAGCTCTGATATACAAACCAAAGTGCCTCATGGCTCCTCTCTACCACCAGGGCAAGAGTTGGCTTCTTGGGTCTTCTGACTCGATTTCCACTCATCTGCCTGTTTCTCACCTTCAGAAGGGGTGATGGGGCTGAAGGGATGGCCCAACAGTTAATGGCTGCTCTTGCAAAGGACTAGAGTTCTCTTCCTGTCAACCACAGTCAGGTTACGCCACCTGTAACTCTAACTCCAGGGAATCTGATGCCCTCCTCTGGTCTCTGAGGGTACTGCATGCGCGCGCACACACACACACACACGATTAAATTAAAAACAAAAATAGAGCCTTAAAAAAAACTATATCAAACTTATTTAAAAACAAAACCAAAGTGTTGCTCTTATCTCTCCCAGCCTCTTTATCTTGTATCTGAACACCCTCCCAAGAGCTCTTGCCTGTCATTTAGACAGGTTTTCGGGGAAGCAGAAGTTGATATTTCTTCATTCACCAGGCCTCCTCTCAGTTCCTTAATGTTCCCTAGGCAGGGGAGACTGGCCACATTTTGGTCACGGCTCCACCATGACCCCCTCTCACTCAGTGTCCCTGGCTTGAAGTTTTTTGAAGGGAAAGAGCTGAGGCTGAAGCAGGAGTACTTCGTGGTGGCTGCGACCCTGCAGGATGTCATCCGACGCTTCAAGGCCTCGAAGTTTGGCTCCAAGGATGGTGGGGGAACTGTGTTCGACGCCTTTCCAGATCAGGTGAGTGGTCAGACTGTGGCCGTAGGCGAGGCCCACGGGGAGGACGTCCATCAGAGCTACCATCCCCGAGTGGTCAGAAAGTCAGGCAGGCAGAGTACACATTTCATTCAAACGTTTCCCAGGAAGCGGGAGGTTTGTTTGGTCAGCCATGGTTCTCATCCTTCCTAAGACTGCGACACTTTAACACAGTTCCTCGTGTTGTGGTGACCCCCAACCATGCGATTATTCCATTACTACTTCCTAACTGTGATTTTGCTACTATTATGAATTGTAATGTGAGTATCTGATATGCAGGATATCTGATATGCGACCCCCAAAAGGGTTGCGACCCATCAGTTGAGAACCGCTGGCTTAGCGCTTCTTCCAGACGTTGGTGAGGACCGGAAGCCAGACCCGTCATTCACCCATCGATGTCTTCTCTCTATTCAGGTAGCCATTCAGCTGAATGACACACACCCTGCACTCGCCATCCCTGAGCTGATGAGAATTTTTGTGGATATTGAAAAACTGCCCTGGTCTAAGGTCTGGATAACCTGGCTTCTTTATCTTGAAACCATTCAGAATATCTGGGTTGAGGGACTCCTGAAAAGCTCCTTTGTTTCTTCTGTTCAAAATGGGTTTCTGTGGCTGGATTCTCACAGTTGAAGGGTGTGTTTTGCCCCAATACCAACATGTCTCCATCCTCAGCATTTCACAGGAAATAAAACTAAGAACTAACTAGCTCCAGTCACAGCAGGAGGCAGGCCAGTAGCCACATTAAGGGTTATGTTGTGTTGAACATACTTTGTTTCTCAAATGATTTGAAATTTGGATTTTCTAGGCCAGAAGACAGCTAACTAAAAGCACCCCCTAGTTTTGGGAGCCGGCATTTGTATGTGTATGGGGGTGGGGTGCACGTGCTTGTATGTAGAGGCCAGGGGACATCCTTGGGTGTTGTTCCTCGGGGCCATCCACCTTGTTTTTTGAGACAAAGTCTCTTATTAGGCTGGGACTCATCACATAGGCTAGGAGGTTGGTCCGTGAGTGAGCCCAGGGATCCTCCTGTCTCTGTATTCCCATGCTTTTGCTGTTTTGTATGGTTGCTGGGGACCAAACTCAGGTCCTCATGCTTCTGCGTCAGCCCTTCAGTGACTGAGCGATGTCCCCAGCCTGGGGACATTTTCAACATTCTTTGAAAATGCAGAATTGTAAGCATACTGTGCATCTGCTAAATGTTACTTAAAGTTCTATTCCCCAACTTTGAGTGTTTAGTATTTAATAAATAAAAGACATGTAGTGATTATGGAGGTTTATCAGAATTCTGTTTAATATCTTACTAGACAGTTTTATAAAAGGCTTTTTCTTTCTCAGAAAACATAAAGTATAAATACTATGACCTGGACCATTTGAGGACTCAGTGGGTCGAGTGTGCCTACCTCTGCACATTCAGAAACACTCGTGGCACACGGCAGGTGTTGAGAGAAGCGCTTAGCTCTGTGGGGTCATGCCCTGAAGGGACAGAAACCAGTCCTCTCTTCCTGCAGGCATGGGAGATCACCAAGAAAACCTTCGCCTATACCAACCACACGGTGCTCCCGGAGGCACTGGAGCGCTGGCCGGTGGAGCTGGTGGAGAAGCTGCTGCCCCGACACTTGCAGATCATTTATGAGATCAATCAGAAGCATTTAGATGTAAGTCATTCCGAGAGACGCCTGCCTCTCAGGAGAATGCGGCTGTACCGTATCCAAGATCACCACTGTGTTCTCCCTTCCTAAACGAGGCCTTGGCATCTTCCAGTCATTGAAGAAAGCGTTGAAGTCTGAGTGGGGCTCTGGTAAACCCGTGCTTTTGAACGTGTAAATGGAGAGCTGGCATCTCCACAGCTAGCTCTGCTCTCTCGGAAGGTCTCCTCACCCTCCATCAGAGATTTTTGCTTGGGGCAGGAGTGGCTTCTGGGGACTGCTTTAAAACCCCAGCAGCCAGCAAGATCTGTGTCTTCCTTTGACTAGAGAATCGTGGCCTTGTTCCCTAAAGACATTGACCGCATGCGGAGGATGTCTCTAATCGAAGAGGAGGGAGGCAAAAGGATCAACATGGCCCATCTCTGCATCGTGGGCTGCCACGCAGTGAATGGGGTAGCAAAGATCCACTCGGACATCGTGAAGACCCAAGTGTGAGTGATGGTACTGGAACCGCAATCCCAACCCAGAGCCACGAAAGCAATGGCCCCAGTTAGCATCGGTTTTGCTTCCAGATGAGAAAGGGCCCGGGAAAGGCTTTCAAGAATTGTCTTGTATATAGAGAACTTAAAAACAAAAACAAAACAAAAATGCCTTCTCTGTACCACCCTAATTCTGGATTTACACAACTGTTCAGCTAAAAACTTGGTATCTGTCACAGCCAGGAAGTCAGATGGAGGTGGCTGGATTTGGGGCGGCTGTTCTGAATTGCAAATGAGTCTCTTCTATCTAAAGTGGCGGCCATAGCCCTTGCCAAGTCTCTCCCTTCAACTTCGATTACTTTTCCTGAGCCCCCGCTTGGCTCCCCGACTCTAACTCTGACCTTTGCCCAGCAAGCAGGTCTCTGACCCTTTCTTTCAGTGTGAGCCAGCCGTTTCTCTTCTGTCTCCACCAGGTTCAAGGACTTCAGCGAGCTGGAACCAGACAAGTTCCAGAATAAAACCAACGGCATCACCCCAAGGCGCTGGCTCCTGCTCTGCAACCCAGGGCTGGCTGATCTGATAGCAGAGGTAAAAGCAGGCGCCGAGAGGGAGGCCGGTGGGGATGGGGTCGGCAAATGAAGTCACAGGGGTGTCACACATCCTACCTGTGGCCGGGCTGGCTTCCGAGTAAGCGGCTCATGCTGTTGTGCAGGGGCAAATTTTTATTTATTCATTATTATTATTATTATTATTTTAGTTATGTGTTTATGGGAAGGTATATGCACATGGGTGCAGGTGCCCTTTGAGGGCAGAATAGGGTGTCATATCTCCTGAAGCTGGGATCACAGCCAGTGGTGAGCCTCCCCATATGGGTGCTAGCAACCAAACTCAGGGTCCCCCCCACCCCTCAACCTCCCCACTCCCACCCCCCGCCAGAGCAGTATGTGCTCGTAACCACTGAGCCATCCCTTCAGCCCCCATCTTGAAATTCTTCTATTTTGAACAAGGGCTGCACAAATTACGCATAACTAGTCATGGCCAACAGTGTCTGTGTGACCCACGGATGGAACAGGGTGTCCACGAGTAACGGGATAACGAAGCTTCCGAAATGTAGCAGAACCTGGGTTCTCGGTCACCCTTGTATGCAAAGTTCTTGTATTTGAAGTTCTTCCCACGTAGGATGCCTGCCCTCTTTTGTGAGTGAAACAGACCGTTGTGTGAACTGCTGGGCATGAGAGCCACTTACCGTATACACTCTGGTAAAACCTGCCGTGACGAGTGTGATTACCGTCTCAAAGTAAGATCGCCTTTTCCTCTAAATTGGTAGAAAATTGGAGAGGACTACGTGAAGGACCTGAGCCAGCTGACGAAGCTCCACAGCTTCGTGAGCGACGACATCTTCCTCCGGGAAATAGCCAAAGTGAAGCAGGTGAGTGTGCCAGATGGGGCTCTCCACCCTCACCTTGGCATCGAGGGCTGTGGGTTCCAGCAGACACCCAAGGCTTCTCACTGAGCAGGGGGCTCTGGCCTGTTCACGCTCCACAGGAAAACAAGCTGAAGTTCTCCCAGTTCCTGGAGAAGGAGTACAAGGTGAAGATCAACCCCTCCTCCATGTTTGACGTCCACGTGAAACGGATCCACGAGTACAAACGGCAGCTCTTGAACTGCCTGCACGTGATCACCATGTACAATCGTGAGTGTCCCTGGAGCTCGCCACCCTGCTCCCCGTAACCCTTTCCGGGGATGGAAGCAGCAGCCTCGAGGTGGGTCCCTGTCCCTCCACAGCAGCCACCGTTCATTCCGTCTATATCTCCGTCTTTTGAAGGCATCAAGAAAGACCCTAAGAAGTTGTTCGTGCCAAGGACAGTCATAATCGGTGGCAAAGTAAGTTGGCTGAATTTCGTGGGGACTTAAGGGGTCTAATCTCTTGCTATATGCCTTCTTCATCCATCGGTCCTTCTCTCCACACATTGCTGTTCTTCCCCAAGGCTGCCCCGGGATATCACATGGCCAAAATGATCATAAAGCTGATCACCTCCGTGGCAGAAGTGGTGAACAATGACCCCATGGTGGGCAGCAAGTTGAAAGTCATCTTCCTGGAGAATTACAGAGTGTCGCTTGCTGAGAAAGGTAGTGTCCTCGTTGCCAGGCATGGGGGAGGAGCGGGGCAGCATCTGGGCTTGATCAGGGTAGACTGACTCCAGGGAGCTAGCGACCTGGTGGATGACAAAGTAGAGGCCCCTAAGATGGCCAGAGTGACCCATGAGGTTGCTGTCACATGATCGCATTCGCAAGTGACTGGTCCCTACGACTGGGGAGCCTGTGGTGGTGGAGATGCTGAAGTTTGACCAGGGTCCTCCGCAAATGGGAGGAAGGGTCTTCAGCTGCCAGCCCAGGTTTTGCAAAGAGCACACCAGCTCCCCAGCTCTCAGAGGATTCTCGTCACTGCATGGGAGGAAGGACTGTCATTTGTTCATGGTGTGACAGCGAATGAGGACAGACACGGTGCTGCCAACGCACGAGGCTTAGCTGTGCACTCCAGAATCAAACACGGCGTTCCCACACAGGGGCCAGCAGGCAGGGAGCCAGCGTCCCTTTCTTTACCGCTGGGACCTTTCTTTGTTCACAATTCATACCGGCAGAGAAGCCACCCGCCGGCCAGGGCCAACCATGTATTCACCTACTTCCCAGATTGAAAGAAGTAAAAGTCAACTTTCTCTTTGTGGTATTTTGGGGTCCCGTGGGGTTACTGCTTAAATGCCTCTGCATAAAGAGAAAGGAGCCAGGTTCCTAAAAATACAAATGAGCGCAAATCTAATCGACAGATAAGCTCCCGGAATAAGGCCGACTCAGGCTTGAGCTCTGTGGTGAAGCGGTTGGAGGTTTGGGCAGATCTGATTCGGGTGCACATGAGGCTGAAGGGGCAGAGCCTGAATGTCTAGCCCCAGGCACAAAACACCTCAGCTGCAGTCAGGAAAAGGAGCAAGGGAAGAAGTGGAACAATTCAGTCCCTTGCAAAAAGAGTTAAAGAAAGGTCTGGGAATTTTATGGGCCAAGAATTAGAAGTTGCAATATGTTTTTACAAAGCAGAAGAAATAAAAATGCAGAGATGGAAAGGGAAAAAGATAATGTCCAGCTTATAGCTCAGAGCCAGTAGACACTCTTAAAAGTGTGTAGACCAAGAAAGAGTGATAAGCACACAGGTACGTAAGGGTACAGTAGCTGCCTAGGTCAAGGAGAAAGTGAGCTCTCTCTTTCTATACCACGGAGGAAGTACCAGGGTATGCACATGTTCATCGTCAACAACGGGCCAGCTAGATCAATGCTCACATAAAATTAAGGATCCAGAGAAAAAGAATCACCATATTGACATGGCATGCTTACAGTCATTCCAGCCACAGATCTGTCGGAGCAGATTTCCACGGCAGGCACAGAAGCCTCCGGGACCGGCAACATGAAGTTCATGCTCAATGGGGCCCTGACCATCGGGACTATGGACGGAGCCAACGTGGAAATGGCCGAGGAAGCCGGGGAGGAGAACCTGTTCATCTTTGGCATGAGGGTAGATGATGTGGCTGCTTTGGACAAGAAAGGGTGAGAAAGCCACTCCCCTTTGCTGAGCAGGTCACCCCCAGGAAGGGACATTATCTCCAAGGGCTTACTGCTCACTCATGCAGGCATCTCACTGAGGCCTGATCTCATGAGATCTAGAGACAGAACAGCTCCCATGAGGAGGCAGGCCCTCCTAGCCACAGCTAGCCTTAGTTACTCAGCCAGTGTAACTAAAGGATGCTTAAGACAAATACATGGGCAAGTTGCTATGGCTACCAGCCACAGCAACTCAGTAAGCCTTCCCGCTTCCTGTGTCCGTGATTTTTTTTTTCTTTGATCAAAAGAGGAAGCATTGTCTACTTGGATGTTTTTGTCAGCAAGCTAAACCAATACCTGGTGCTCCTTTAAGACCTCTGAGTGACGGACCAAAACATGACGGAGGGTAGAGAGAGGTGTGCCCCAACAACGTCTGTTCTCACTTCGTGTCTAGTTGGGTTTACTTAACCTGAGTTCAAGGAAGAACCCAATGGAGCTCCAGGAGATTCAGAGGATGTTAAATATACTTTCTGACCCTTAGAAGTGAGTTTCACTCTGTAGCATCAACTTTTATGAATCCGAAAGTTTTATGGGTCCAAAGAAAGCAGCTTTGGACCCTTCACACCATGCTATTTAGAGTCATCATCCACTTTAAAATAAACCTTATCATATTCTATCAGATTAGATTAGAGTTTTCATTGTCTACTATCCTTAGTGTTTTTGATTATGAGGAATGAATCGGTTGGAAGGGGATAAATTAGGATCTAGTGTTATACCCATGTTGAAATCTATAACGATTTGTAAAAATGCTGGTGTTGGTGTGTATTTTACAGCGAATGAGGTATCTGGTGTGCTGCTCATCACAGACCCTAACACAGCCTTTCTATCACCATCCACCCACCCTGTACTGCAGGTATGAGGCAAAAGAATATTACGAGGCCCTTCCGGAACTGAAGCTGGCCATTGACCAAATTGACAATGGCTTCTTCTCCCCCACTCAGCCTGAGCTCTTCAAAGACGTTATCAACATGCTGTTTTATCATGACAGGTGGGTTCCTCCATGGTCTGACAGGATGCACGAGAAAGGGACAAAAGCATCTCAAACCAGCAGCAGCCCACTCATGGACCTGTGATCTGATTGGCTGTCACAAGCTTGGGGGCGGGGCACCCTCCACAAATGGTTTAAGCTTGAGAATAAGACTCAAACCTTGTGTCCTTTTTCTCTTCCCGCTGACCCATTTGGCTCTCACATACATACACGTGATGTGAGGCATATTTGCATATGGGAACCACAAAACGGTGACCATTCTTGTTGGTAAGCCAGGCATCTTGACAGTCAACAAAAGGGGATTTAAAGTGGAATCCTGTCCATGAATTTGTTCTGTCTGTCTTTCTTCCAACCGCGCCCATACAAAAAACAAATGCAGATTCAAAGTCTTTGCGGACTACGAGGCCTATGTCAAGTGTCAAGAAAAAGTCAGCCAGCTGTATATGGTGAGTATGGGATGGGTTTCACATAGGCTGCTAAGGTTCATTTATTGTTTTCTTTGTGTGAAATTTAAATAACAGAGCCCCATTGAACAATCAGACCTAGGGAAGCTTGGTAGAGTTCTTGCCTAGCGCGTGCAAGGCTCTGAGTTTGACACCTTCCTCCCAGGGCACCACCAAAAGAAAAAAGAGAAGAGATAGAGAGTGAGGGAGAGAACTTGGCAGATGTTCAGATGAAAATCTGTCATTTTTCCCCGTTTACAAGACACACCGGGAGGGCTATTCCAGATACTGGAATCTGAGATTTCAGTAACAGTTGTAAACATTTTCATTGCTCTACTTTAAAAAGGAAATCCCTGGTGATTTCTATTAATCGAGCACCTACTGTGTAGCAGGCCCATCCCAGCAGCTCAGGATGCAGGCCTCAGAGGTGTGAGGGGCCTCTCCGTGCTGAGCTCTGCCCTCTCCCCTCAAGCAGCCTGTAACCCCAGGTTTCTTAACCAGAACTGCACATCACAGTAGCCAAGGCTGCTGGTTCAAAATACAGGTGACAACTTACCCTTCCCCCACAGCGATTCTGACTGGCGGTGGGTAGAATTCGCCATCGATGTTTTGAAACACTTGCCAAGATTATTACAAGACCGAGCCACAGTTTGGTTGCATAAGAACTGACCTGGTATTCTCTGAAAACTGAAAAATAAATACCTCCCCTGGACCACTCTTGTGGTAGGGCCAGATCACTAGAATATAAATGTACAGAAGGAAGAAAGGGTTATATATGATTATTTCAAAACAAAACAAAAAAACTAGAGCTATGTGAATAAGTCTCCACGTGCAGTTATGCCTTGTCAAACAGCCCTCCAGGAGTGTCTTGAAAAAGTATGGAAGGGTTTCCAGAGGAGCAAGCTCTGAGCTGAGACTCCAGGCGGGCTTCACGAACATTCTTTCCCATTCCTTTCTCGGGGCAGGTGACAGACAGGCCAGGTTAGCATTTGCAACATGCAACCATCCGAGGCAGCCCTCCGGGGTTGTGAGATGAGACCCTGCCAAGCCTGTGCTGCCTTGCAGCCAGCCCTCATCTTCTAGATAAAGTCAGATGAATCTCCTGACGGAGCCTAGACCCAAGTTCCAGTCAGCGGCTGTGAACAGTGGAGCAGGTGTTGCTGGAGCTTAAGCATCTCACTGGCCACTTCCTGAGCACGGATGGGACCAGCCCAGGCAGCCCCAGGAACTCAGGGGAAAGAGGGCCGCTGCCTGGAGAAATAGAAATCAACCAGAACAGGGGAGAAAACCGTGAACGAGGGTGAGGACTAATATCAAGGACAGTTAGACACAGAGGGTCTTCCGGTAAAGCGAAGCCCAGATCCAGGAACCGTCCATCGGGTGTGCAGCATTTCCTTCATACCTGCCTGTTCATAGTTCGAACTGCAGCTTCTGCTTTTTACAGTAATTGCATTGCTGAGGGTTCGTGAACACAACCCGAGTGGCTCGGAAGCCTACCATGCACTTCAGTTGTTGTTGATGGTGATGGTGGTTTTGTGTGTGTGTGTGTGTGTGTGTGTGTGTTTGGTTTTTTGAGAGAGTTTCTTTGCACAGCACTGGCTGTCCTGGAACTAGCTCTGTAGACCAAGCTGGCCTCGAACTCACAGAGATCCACCTGCCTCCCCCGACTGCTGGGATTAAAGGTGTGTACCACCACCGCCTGGCTTGTTTCTATTTTTCTGTAGAAGTCTCTAAGCCAGAGTGAGCTGCCCTGTTCCACTTTGGCATAGCTTAGGGTATGATGATAGCTTAATTCTTTTTTTAAAAAATTTTCCTAATGTGTTAACAACTTTGAATAACATCCAATAAATTCATAGAGATCTCTAAAAAAATAAAGCTGTAAATCAAATATATTTTTATATTCTTTTACAAAAATGTAAAAATTTTGAAATATTTCTGATTGAGAATGAAACCTTAGTTCACCCTATTTTGAAACCCCAGTGGAGCTGTGGGGATTCAGAACAAGCCTGATGAGGCATAGGCCTTCAAAGGGAACAAGGGAAGCTAAGTGGGTCAGCCAAGCTTGCCACAGAGCTGTTAGCTAATGGTCACTATTTTCCAAACTTTTTGAGTCATAGGTTGTAGCCGATGTATTCCTGTGTCCACCCAGCTCCTGTAGCCGCTCAGACCCAAGTAAACACATAGAGACTTATATTACTTATAAACTGTATGGCCGTGGCAGGCTTCTTGTTATCTAGTTCTTATATCTTAAATTAACACATTTCTATTCATCTATAAGTTGTCACATGGCTTGTGGCTTACCGGTACTTTACATCTTGCTTCTCATGGCGGTGGCGGCTGGCAGTGTCTCCTGACTCAGCCTTCCATTTCCCAGCATTCTCCTCTCTGCTTATCCTGTCTAGACTATACTTCCTGCCTGGCTACTGGCCAGTCAGCATTTTATTTATCAATCAATCAGAGCAACACCTTCACAGCATACAGAAAGACATCCCCAGCAATAGGTGAAACCTCTTCAAACGTCCTCTCATGGATAATGAATATTAGTCCCTTTCTCCCCTTTAGGTAGAAGAGAGGTTATTCCATTTATCTTTGTTTTATTTATGTGTGTCTATGTGAGTGGATGTCAAGTGTATGCAGGTGCCCATGGGGACCAGGAGAGGTAAATGGATCCCTTGGAGCTGGAGTTATAGTCAGTAGGGGTGCTGTGAACTGAACTCAGGTCCTCCAAAAGAGTAACAGGTGCTCTTAACCACTGAGCCATCTCTCCATCCTAGTAATAACACATGGAAAATATGGCTTACATGCTAAAACACTGAAACCCTAGCCGGATAACCAATTAGAGAATTCCCATCCACAGATTTTCATTCTCTCACCCTCTCTCCTTCTCTCTCTCCCTCCCTCCCCTCTCTTTCCCCCTCATCCCTGTCCCTCTCCCCCTTTCTGTCCCCCTTCCCTCTCCCTGTCCCTTGCACACACCCCTCCGCATGCTCATACTATTGCTCTCACTCACTCGCTCTCTTTCTTGCCCTCTCTCACTCTCTTCCTCACTCTCTCTTGGGAGATAGAGTCTCTCAGTGTAGCCCAGGCTGGGTTTGAACTTGAGATCTTCTTGCCTTAGCCTCTCAAAGGCTGGGATGACAAGCATCTACTACCATGCCATGCCCATGGTTTCCCTTAAAATGAAAAATACCTCTTCATCCCTAAGAGAAATACATACCCTGAATATGAAGAAAGTGTAGTGTGCTCTAGCTGGCTGTCAGCAGAGCGAATGCATCTACAAATCGTTCTGGTTTGTCCCTGTCATTTCCTCTGTGAAGTGTGTTAGGCGTGACGTTTGTCAAAGCTTGCCAGGCACACAGGCCCTGGACTGTATGTGTTTATGTCATTCACAGAATCAAAAAGCCTGGAACACAATGGTACTCAAAAACATAGCTGCCTCGGGGAAATTCTCCAGTGATCGCACCATCAAGGAATACGCCAAGGACATCTGGAACATGGAACCTTCGGATCTGAAGATTTCCCTGTCCAACGAGTCCAGCAGGGGGATCAATGGGGAGTGAACAGTGACGTGTCTCTCGAAAGGGAATGACTTCTTTTTGAACTTGAATATTTTTATAGCTTCGTTGATTCTGTTTTGTTATTGAATACTTAGTTAAGTGTCTCTGGGAATGGGAAAGGAAAATGTATGGCTGTATTAGAGCTAAAAATAAAAATGTCGACTTCCAGTTGTCGATCAGTAGCATGCTGGGATTACTTTCCTCAAAGGTAATCAGAGAGCCAGAAAACTGCTTGGAACTGCTTAATGCCATTTAAAAGAACTAAGGTAAAATATTTTCACTACTGTCAGGGTTCAAGCTCCAGGCTGCTGTCTCTGTCCCTTCAAGCTGTCATGACAGAAGGTCCTAATCTAGATAACTTACAAACAACGTAAATTTAGTCTCACAGCTCTGAAGGTGAAGTCCAAGTTCAAGAGGCTCCCAGGTTCAGAGTCTGCTGAGAGAAGCACTCTCTGGTTCCTAAATGGTACCCTCTCTCTCATCCCGTCTCAGCAGACACCGACGTTCGTACACCAGCAGCCACCTTACTCACAAATATCCCCAGCAGGTTTCATAAGTAGACATTCATAGATGAGATCAGATCACATTACATTCTGATTCTCCACATCGAGGACTTGGCATGATTCACAAGTCAGACAGTGATGAGCTAAAGACTCCATACCATGCAGCTTTCTTTATTCAAATGGCAGGTGGAAGTATTAAGGGCATCTGTTCATCCAAGTAGCCCACTGCAATTTTGCATAAACCACACAGCTCAGGTGCCATGTGTACCACATCTTCTAGAGATCTCCGCTCCTCCTGGCCCTCATGCCCACTGCTGGCTCAGGAAGTCTCTGCAGAAGGAGGACATAGGTCAGCTTACACTTGGTCTGAATAACTCAGCGCTTGTCCTGATTGCCCGTTGGGGCAGGGCTAATTGAGTCACAATTAGCAAGAGGAGTTCTCACCTCACACTTCTCAACAGCATGGGGCTTTTACAGAGAAGATTGTGGTGGAAGCCTGGAGGGAAGACAACCATTTTGACCCTGTCTTTGTTCCTGTAGGCACTGTGTGCAATTTCGTAGAGCTGCAAGAGAAGCGAAGACAGTCAAGGGCAGTGATAGCCAGCCACAGATCTCCTAGTCTGACTTTCCTAAAAGGGAAAGGAACTTGAGGAGTCTCTCATCAAGTCAGACCCTAGAGATCCACACCCCACCCCAGGTCCTCTGTTGGCTGGTTCTATAGTTAAGGACCAGAACAATCATGACTAATGGAAAATACTAATGAACCCATACTTCCTCTCACCACACCTCACTGCAAAGGCTCAAAGAATTGCGGTGGGCCCACTCCAGCACAGCGTTGTTCAAAGGAAAACATCATTAGCGGTAACATGGGGGGGTCCCACTTAGCCACAGACCCCAGGTGAGGGACCAACGTCTACCCCTCCCCTCCAAACTCCTTTGAATTAAGCAGCTAAGGGCACTGACACTCATTGTACAGATCGGGGAACTTGACTCATGGAGTATAGAGCAGGCCCTATAATGTCAGAGACCTTTAAGCGCTAGTCAGAGGTCAGCTAGATGAAGAAATGGTAGGACTCTTGGGCTACCTGCTTTCCGTACTCCAGCGGCACCGTCCTGTCATCTTCTCCATGCAAGATGAGAAGCGGGGAGGACAGGAACTTCACACTAGGAGCAGATGGGAGAAAAACGCCCAGTTTAAGGATTCAACCTGAGCTCCCAAGTCACACTTCTAGTGACGTATGATGTTCGCCCAAAGCACAGAAAAATAAAGTCTTCCTTCCAAGGAGTCACAGCTTCCCATGTGCAAAACTTCACCTAGTAACCACTTTATCCCCCACCCATGTTTCCTCTGTTTGATTTGCTCGTCCAATTGAATTGAATTAATAATTAATCATGTCTATGTGAATTTTAATAATACTGAAGAAAATGCACATTGGAATAATGGATTTGCATGGCATTTGTAGACCTTATCTTTTTCTTTATTACGTCATTGTGTAATGCCTGGAGTATTTTAATTAAAAGTCTACAAAGTAGGGAGATGTTAGCCCAGTGGATAAGAGCAGGGGCTTCCTCCAGTTGACCTATGTAACAGCTCACAACCATCTCTAACTCCAGTCCCAGGGGATCTGATGCCCTCTTCTGGCCTCCTTGGGTACTATATATACATGGTGCACAGGCAAGTACCCATACACACATAAGATTAAAATAAATCTTTTAAAGTCTACAAAACAAGGGAATTCAAAAATAAGAAAACTGCTGGGCGGTAGTGGCACACGCCTTTAATCCCAGCACTCGGGAGGCAGAGGCAGGCAGATCTCTGTGAGTTCAAGGCCAGCCTGGGCTACAGAGTGAGTTCTAGGACAAGCTCCAAAGCTATACAGAGAAACCCTGTCTCCAAAAAAAATTTTTTAAAAATAAATAAATAAATAAAAGAAAGAAAGAAAAGAAAACTATCACAGAACCTGAGACTTTCTTGTAGCAATTTATTTACTTCTCCCCATAAAAGTAGAGTGTGAGGTCAGCCTGGTCTACAGAGTGAGTTCCAGGACAGACTCCAAAGCTACACAAAGAAATCCTGTCCAAAAAAAAAAAAAAAGAGGGTGGATGTGCAGCCCCAGGTGTGATTAACCACCTGGCCAGCCCAGTTTGGCAATATAAAAGGTTGCTGGCATGCAGAAAATCTTCCATTCTCAGGGCTTACTCAGACACTTCCGTATCCTTCCAAATTCATCACTAGAGGTTACTTCTCAGAATGCTAGCTTTCCTCAAGTGCCAAAATAAGAGAAAAGATATAATAACAACTGCCTATTTGAAAGCATCCTTAAATTATTTCTAATCATTATCTCTATTGCCAGGTCAGCTGGTTGTTATTACATGGGTTTGTGTTACATGCGGAATAAAGACTTAGCAGTCAGGGAATCCCCCATAGATGGTTAGACTAGATCCTAGCAGTCTTTGACAGGGCTCATAAAGATGCATCTTTAAGATGTCAGAAGTACTGGATTGGAGCAAATATTGACTCAGACATACAGATAACAGGAGATCCTGAAATGTATACAAACCCTGCTCTGGATGTAGTGCCCATACTAGCATGAAACCCACTGAGAAGGAAGGCCAGTACCCCGAGTTCTCATCTAGAACGCTATAGCGGTTACTCAAGAGCAAGAGCAAGCATCTTGGTTTGCTTACTTCTCATCACTAGGGAAGACTATTTTGTCTTCTTTAAGGGCATCCGTAAGTGTGCTTAAACATCTTGGTAGCTTCTTGCAAATCTATTTTTAAAAAAGAAAAACCAAAGACGTAAGTTACCGCTTGTCCCACAGCCATCTAGAATACATGGTTGCAAGGTCTCAGAACAATTTTCCCAAGCAGGCATACAACTTGTTACACCCTCTTGTTATGAACCCCAAGTAGTAACAGAACAGCCACTCTCCAGCCATATTAAACTTCAAAAACTCTTCTGGCTCTTCAAAAGTAGTTCCTACAATTGACAAATTTGAAGGAAGAAACCAGAAATGATCAGAGAACCAAGCTACATATCAGTTCTACCCTCAAAGACAATCACTGTCAACATTTGGTTGTATCTTCCTATATTGCTTCATTTCAAATACACGTGACAGCCAAGCTCTTATTCCTCTGTTCTCAAAGGAGCAGTAATAAGCAAAATCTAAAATTTGCTTCTAATGCAAGCAGACTTAACTAGTTTGTTTGGGGAGCAGCATTCAGATTAGGCCAATTCTGGTGAGGAAATTTGATAGGCAGGTCATTGGTTTGAGAGGATTTGAACACTAAATGGTTAAAAGTGGTTTGCTATTGTGATGCTTCAAAAAACATTTCAGATTTTGACACTAGCCACAGGACCCCAAATACAGCAACTAGCATTCTGCGCACACTGAATTTGCCCTCTAATGGCAATCCACAGTAAACGGAGGTAGGAGCTGAGTCTGCCTTTCAACACTGCGATCATGGCATCGCATAATTAGTCCACAAGCCCTAAAATGTTATAACTGAAGACGTGGAGCAGAGGACAAAGGCCCTACACATCGCAGCATCCTCCCCCACCTTACCGCACCCCCGGCGGCATCCCACATCTGGGTCCTCCAGCTCCACTCTCATCAGCCCAAGCCACTCTACCTTTGGACCCAGGCAGCTCCCATTTCCACTCTCCCCTCTGAAAATCAGATCCCAGCGCTGACAGCCTGGCATCCTCCAAGGATGCTTGGATTAAGCCAAACACACCACCTTGGCCTTGAGGCCCTGCAGAGTCAGGTGGCGGCCTCTGCTCCCAGACCTTTGTCAATAAACCTCTTGCTGGCTAAGTCTGACCCGGCTGCCTTCTGTTTCTAGAATCTTACAAACTCCATAACAAGGCCTTACTTTGGCCTTTTTCTCCACCATAGACCTCTAGATTTTTGCCTCAGTGGGTCTGAGCTGAGATGACTCTTTCTTTCCTTTTAAATATATATTTTTTTAATTTTTGAGATTGTAATTTAATTAAAACATTTCTCCTTTCCATTTCTTCCCTCCAAACCCTCCTATAAACCCACCCTCCCACTCTTTGTCAAATTCATGGCCCCCTTTTTCACTAAATGTTATTGCATGCACATATATATGTAGATGTTATACATATATAAGTATATATAATCTTAAATATATAAATATAAATTATACATATATATTTCTAAACATAACCTGTTCAGACTGTGTAATGTGACTTGTATGTACGTTTTCAGGACATTTTTTATAGAGGTTTCTCCTAACCAGCTATGAAGTTTTGCCTTCAACATTTCCTGTGACCCCTTTCACAGCTAGTCAGTATTCTCTTATTGGGGCTAATCTACTTCTACAAGGATATAATTTCTTCACTGGTGAGGGGGTGGGGTGCACAAGACATTTCTCTTTTCTTCTGTTACCCTCAAAATCTGGAAGTCTTCCTGGTGTATCATAGATGTCCAATAAATATTTGCTAAAGGTGGAGTGGATCTTCTTATGCAAAAATCCCCGTGAGCACCTTAAGCTATCAGTCATTTTTCCTCAGTGGGCGGGATTTTCAGGTTTCATTCCTAGATTTTTACAAAGGACAGCCCAGCAGCCTCTCACAAGGTTCTCCTACTGTAGCTTTGAGGGAAGGACAGAAGGATGCCATGTAGTAAGCAGGACCTTGCAAAGGGCAGAAATGGGCACAGAACAGGCAGGTCAGCAAACTTCATCAATGTTTTTTTGATGGAATTTCACAATGATGCCAGGCTGGTTTTGAACTCATGATCTTCCTGCCTCAACTTTCTGAATAGCTTATGTTATAGGTACACAGTGACACACTTAAAAAATGTTTTCTATTTATTTAGAGTGTGTGTGTGTGTGTGTGTGTGTGTATGTATGCACACATGCACATGTACATGCCACATGCCATGTGCACATGGAATTCAGAGGAAATCTTGTAGGAATGCGTTCTCTCCTTCAACATGTGGATTCTGGGGATCAAATGCAGGTCACCAGGCTTGGCAGCAGGTGCCTTTACCAGTGAACCATCTCGCCAGCCCCAGCTTCCCATTTTTTAAAAAATGGGAAAAAAATCGTTAACATTGAGACTACAGCCTGCCACCTGGAGCGTGCTACTGGAGAACAGTGACTTCCTAAATGTCACAGTTACTTTAAGTATTTTTTTCCTGATCTTTTAGAAGGGGGATTCACAATCCTGTAGGGAGTTTAGTTAGCAAACTGGCCCAGGACAGAGCAGCCTGCCCCAGGAAGCAGATGCCTGTTGCACACTTAGGGCACAGTACTGCTGCGTTGGGAGCCTGCTCGGTGGCTCGGGTGCCTGGCCTGCGTGTTTTCCAACTCTCTGAGAATGATCTGCATTCAGGTGTGGGCCGGCTACCTCACACTGCCTCTCCTCTGTCTTCTCCCTCCGTGTCCACGCTAAGGGCGAGTTACTAGGTTTCTTTTCTTTTTTGTTGTCTCCTGATTTCCTCCCTCCTGGAGCTGAGACTCATGGGGGAAAGTTCAATAAGAGAAACCCTTCAGCAATTCATCTCAAATTCTGAAGGAGTAAGAAGAAAGCAGACCCAAGTCAGTCTCCCAGCATCCCTCACTCCCTCTCAGGGGAGATGCCCTTTGAGACTAAAAGGTCATATGGTTACCACCAGTCCAGACCAGAAAGGCAGCCTCTTAACTGGTCTTCCTACCTCCCCGTTTCTTCTGTAATAATACCAGATAAACATTCTTAAAATGCCAAAGGCATGAAATCTGCCTTTTCCAACCTTTGGGGGTGCCATACTGAATGCTAAACCACTCACTCCTGGCTTAACTCCTGTGAGCCATCCACAGCTGGCCTTTCACACCAGGACTGCTCACCTCCGGCTTAGTGCCTGGACTTAGAGGATGCAGGTGTGAAGTGGGCTGGCCTTTAGGCCTTGCTTTCCCTCACCTGTGGGCAGAGGTAAGGGCTGCGCACTGAGAGGGATGCTGGGAGGATGGGAAAGGATGAGCGTGGAAGGTGTACAGGAGCCCGTACAGGGCTCCACCTGTCCCTGCCTCCACCCCGCTCATGAGCTCAAAGCCTCATGCTCCTCTAGTTCCTCATTGCTTTACCGTGTTTTCTGGAAATTCACTTAGATCTGGGCTCTCTGTAAGCCACACACACGCACACGCACACGCACACACACCCCAGAGCACAAGGCCATCTTCTTTTCTCCATTCTCCCCGCCCTGGAATTACTGCTCTGTGTTCTCCCCAATACTCTTTTGAGTTCACACAGAAACAGAATGAGTGGAGAAAGGAACAGGCATCACTGCTGTCCTAACCAGCAGCTGGGTACTTCCCATGCAGTCTCTTACGTAATTTGTTTGTTTGTTTTTGTAACAATCTGTGCCTTAGGCATTATCAAGCACATTATTTTTTTTCTTACTGGGAAACTCAGAGAAAGAGACAACTTCAGTGGCTGCAGGGATCAGGGGGAGTCATCCAGGTCTAGTGGCAGAGGCTAGATTTGAACCCACATCTGTCTGGATTCACAGTCCACGCTCATCACTTACCCCATCCTAATTAACAAGAAGGGGTGAATCTCTGTGTGTCATTTATGACTTCCATCATGTCCTCTCTCCAACCAGAGCACGGGGCGGAGGATCTGTGCCTTTCTCTATCTCCACTTACGTCACATCATGCTATCGCTTACTCAACAGTAACGATCAAGGGATGGTACCACATGTGGATAGAAACAGATGCCCTAACCCACTGATGTTTACTCTGCAGGCACAACTGCAGTTGCTTTTCATGTGTATGTATGCTCATTAGTTTAGCTGTCACGGAAAATTCGAATACATTTTTCTTATCCTAGTTTATAGAGGAGACAGATGACTAGTGCATTAAGAAAAAAATTAGCCCAAGATTACCCAGCTGTGAGTGATGTTTCAGAAAACCAAATCTGAGCAGTGACAGACACCAGAGCCAGGGTTCTTAAGGACTGAGAAATCCTACAGGAGAGTTCACCTCTAAGCTGTGGAGTGCTAATTACATCCGTCGACTCCTGGTTTGCAACTTTAAACTGTCCTGAGGTGCAAAAGTGGTACCCACGGAGCGGAAACTGTAAGTACTTTGAATGTTGATCTTTCCCTGTACCAGCTATGGACGGTACAGACAGACGGTCCTGGCCGGAGCTGCCGGATGGCAGTACCCAGTCAGCCACGTGATCACAAGCATCCCGGACTCCACAGGGTGGTGCTACTGAGCCGCCACACATGCAGGGAGGGGGTGTCATGGAGGTTATCACTGAGTGTCAACAGACATCTGCAAACTTTATGCCATTTAAAATCAAATTTTTAAAGACTGGGAGAAGCTGGGTGTAGTGCATACACCTGTCGTCCTAACTACTTAGGAGGCTGAGGCCAGAGGATCACTTTAGCCCGGGGGTTCTGGGCTGTAACATAGCACTCCTCCATGGTCTCTGTTTCAGCCTCTGCCTCCAGGTTCTTGCCTTGAGTTCCTGCCCTTGGTGGTGGACTATAAGCTGTAAGATGAAATAAACCCTTTCCTCCTCAAGTTGCTTTTGGTCATACTGTTTTATCACAGACAAAAGTGTCTCAAAAAATAAATAAAAACCAAAACAAAAGAAGTAACTAATACCCCAGGCTTGGCGATGAGTGTCCATACCCACTGAGCCACCTTGCCAACACCTGAACGAGCTGACGATGAAAACAAGTTTCAAAACTCGTGGGATTCAGAAGTGTGGCTTAGGTAGAATATGTCCTAACACATAAATTAGAAAATAAATCCCCAAATAAATTATTAGTTGATGTCGGGCATAGTGACGCACACCTTTAATCCCAGCACTCGGGAGGCAGGTGGATCTCTGTGAGTTTGAGGCCAGTCTGGTCTACAGAATGAGATCCAGGATAGCCAGAACTACACAGAGAAACCCTGTCTTGAAAAGAAAGAATAAAAAAGAACAATAACAAAAGATTGTTCAATGAGTAATAAATATGATCTCATGAAATTTTCAAAAAAATAATAAATGTGATAAAAATACAAAGAAGAGAAAAATGATACACTTGTTCTGATCCAAAAGGCTGGAAAGAGACCAGCAAGGAAGATAGGGGATGGATGGGAACTGAGGAAACAGAAGACATTGGTCTCACGACTAGAAAACTTGACAAAATCAACTGCTTCCTGCTGTTTGCAGCCTGCCAGGAATGCACAGCTGCTCGCTCTTGTCTTGGGAGACAGAAGCCGTGGCCTCTGTCCTTCCTCCACTCTCTACTGTGGGGACAGCAGGAAGGACACTCGCATCCCTGTGGCTCAGAGCTTGACTCCCCCTGAGGACTCATGCTGCCCTCTGTCCTAATCCAGCATTTCACTCCCTTGTGGGGCTTTCCTCCGCACCCTCCCATAGTCTACCACACACAAACCTGCCTTGGGTTAGCGTCTCACAGAACGTGTTCGAAAGCAAAAACTAAAGAATGACACCTAAACAAGCAAGCAAACATAAATGTGAAAGTAAACAACATGTTCGTGCATCATCAGTACTAAGAAGGTATCCACAGATCTGATGCAATCCCAACCCAAGTCCCGGATTTTTTGTATAAATCGATAAGAGTATTCTGGAATATATATGAAAATACAAAGGGTTAAGAATAGCCAAGGTAGCACGAGAGAGATGGCTCAGAAGTTAAGAGCACTTATTGCTCTTGCAAGAGGACCCAGGTTCAGTTCCCAGCATCCTCATGGTGGCTCACAACCATCTGTTACTCCAGTTCCAGGGACCACAACGTCCTCTTCTGGCCTCCTTGGGTACAGCATACACACAGTGCATAAGACATACATGCAGGCAAAATACCCATACACATAAAATAAAAATTAAAAAGGAAAAAAATTAAGACTACCAAAGGCAATGTTGAGTATGAACAAAATTGAAGAACCTGTACAGCAAGCACTAAGATATAGCATATGGTAAAGTGATAAAATGTTGTAATAGTCACACGAGAGTAGACAGACAATGAAGAGAAATGAGAATCTACCAATTGTGCACACATATGTCCACAATTAGACTCCAATACACGTAAATACTGGTGCTGCAGAATGAGCAAGTTCATTTTATAAGTGGTCCTGGGCCTATGGACACAAGCATCCAAACCTGTGAACTCCAGCTTTTAACATAAAAGATAAAACATTCTCCAGAAAAGAGCATAGAAAAATGTCTGTGTAAATTTGCGTTAAGCAGAATTTGTACAAAACACAAAAGCATAAACATCAAAAAAAAATTGGTGAATTGTTCCACATTAAGTTTAGGAAGATTTCTTTATGGGAGGAAAAAGGCCAGGCAAAGTACTGTAATCTACCTGCAGTACAATTTCCTAAGGACTCATGCTAGCATCTACGAAGAACTTCCACGAGTAAAATACAGCTCAATTCGAGAATGGGAGAAAGACATGAACAAGTCCGTAAGAGATGATCTGTCCAAATGGCCGATGAACATGTAACAACGCCTAATCTCATTACTCAGCAGGCAAACGCAATCAAAACTATGGTGGTAGACCAACCCAGGGCAAACCTGGATACAATTAAGATTCTCACGCACTTGGTGGGAGACAGGTGGGTAAAGTCACTTTTGAACACCACACAGCACTGTAAGTGCCCCAGCAGAATCTCACACACAGCAACTCATTCCTCGGGACTCACCTAGAGACACAATTACACGTGAGCTGAACACAAGTGGGGGCTGGTGAGATGGCTCAGCGGGCAAGAGCACTGGCTGCTCTCCCAGAGGACCTGAGTTCCCCCGGTCCCAGCACCTACGCAGCAGCTCACAACCATGTGTGACTCCAGTCCCGGAAGATCCAGTGCCCTCTTCTGGCCTCTGCAGGCACTGCATGCATGTGGTGCATAGACATACACACAGGCAAGACACACAGGTAAGTAAAAAATAGAGTGCAAGTGTAAGAGGACACACCAAGGTACATAGCTTGATGGTAGAGCATGTGTGAGGGCATAAGTTCAAGTCCCAGCATACACACACACACACACACACACACACACACATGCACACACATTCACACAGAGAGAATATGCACAATAACAATGTTATGAGTTGCCTCACACTGAGAGAGGTGACCTGAATGTCCATAAGTAACATGACAGACCTATAAATGGTGGTATGTGCATTATACTGAACACCATAGAGCAACGGGAATGACCTCACTACAGTTTTACACATGCAGAGTGAAATCTCCTAAGTATGATATCAGGTGAGAAAGCAAGCAGAATGTAACCTATGGAGTTATACTTACATATAAAGAAGCTGAAATGGAACTAGACTCCTTGGAGAGACACACATGGATAGTATCACTACAAAGAAATACACAGATGTGGCTGCCCTCTCCCTGAAAACACTTAAGCAAACTTCAGAAAACTCTGTGCTGGCTTATGGCACAAAACATTTCAGAAATAAACAGATTAAAATGCTCCTATGATGCCTTATAGCACGAATAATTTAAAATTTATGCCTGTTTATCTCCTCTAAACCCTTTCTTTGTCGTTCCTCAAACTCCTTGGCTAACCCCTCATTTGCTAACATTCATTTTGGGCATGTGACTATAAGCAATCGAAAATTAGGCTCGGAGAAGTGTGTAAAATCGGGGAATTGGGTCAGATGTGGTGACTCTTGCTGTAATTCCAGAAATCTGGGAGCTTGAGACAAGAGGCCTAGCATTGGATGGAAACCCGTCTGTGCTACTCAGTGTGAGTTCAAGTATAGTCTGAGCCGTGAAATGAAACCTAGCTCAAAAAACATAGTAAATAATAATAGTAGTAGGATGATATACACAACAGATTTTTTATACTCATCTTTATGCTTTACTTTCTTGAGAAGACTGTTGACCATATCTGGAGTACTATGTAAAGGCATTTTCTCTAGAATCTTCCTTATGACAAAATAATGTAAGAGATATGGCTGGCATTCATCGAGCTGAAACTGATGTATAAAATTTTATTTCCAATTTTAAAAGAGTAATTATAATAAATCTATGTCTAGTCAGTTTTAAAATTATAAAATGTGTACTAACTTCAGCAGTGCAGGCACTAAAATAATTATAAAATATATACAGTTAATTTGGGGGAAGAAACCTTTCACTTTATCAGCTCCTCTGTCTGTTAGAAGCCCTTGTGCCTTCTGTCGTTAAACTGACCAAGGCTAGAACAATTCAGGAACACACAAAACTCGTTTAAAACTGAGCCACAATCAGCCGGGCGGTGGTGGCGCACGCCTTTAATCCCAGCACTCAGGAGGCAGAGACAGGTGGAGACAGGCGGATCCAGGACAGGCTCCAAAACAACACAGAGAACCATGTCTCGAAAAACAAACAAAAAAGAGCCATATTTATAAACACCCGGGTATGGAAACAACCTACACATTGACACAGGATAAGAGGAATGGGAGACTCACCTTTAACAAGGGATAGTTGATACTCGCCACCAACATGTTGGTAAATGGAGCTTCTAAGACAATGGCGTCAACGGGACATCCTAGAAAATAAAAACAATTGAAAAATAAATGAGTGACTCTCCTCTTCAAATACCAAAATACCACCTTCCCTAGACAAGGGGTCCTCGGGGGTCCTGTACATGAACTGCCCACATTAAATCCATTTGTGAAGTTTTTAATATGCAAGCTCCTGAACCCCACACCATTACCTGGGGGACAGTCTTGGGGCAGGGATTGAGAATGAGAGATGGGAGAGAGAGAGAGCACATGCATGCATGTTCATGTGAGTGCTCATGCATATATAAGCAACCTTACTCATATAAATGTGGAGGCCAAGTTCAGATGCTGTTCCTCAGGAACTGCCCACCTCGTTTTTTTGAGACAGGGTCTCTCATTGATCTGGAGCTTGCTGATGAGGCTAAGCTGGTTGACCAGTGAACCCAGTAATCCTCCTGTCTCTGCTTCCCCAGTGATAGGACTAGAGGTCTGCCACACAGTGGGCTTCCCCAGTGATGGGACTAGAGGTGTGCCACCACAGTGGGCATGGTGACAAGCACCTTTCATCCCAGCACCTGGGACGTAGAGGCAGGCAATCTCTTTGAGCATGTGTCTAGCTTGGTTTACAGAGTGAGCCCCTATCTCAATAAATAAGTGAATAAATAAATATCCCACAATTGCACCACTCTTCCTGGCTTTCTCACATAGGTTCAGGGGACAGAACTCATGTCCAAAGTGAGTGTGGCAAGCGTTTTCCTGACTGAGGCACTACTCTAGCTCAAGAACATGTGTTTTTAACAAGCCCGCTCCTTCTTGAGTATGTCTATGCACATGATGGCTGGAACTACTGCCTTCTACTACAAGACTTCCAGGGCTCAGAAAATATAAGAAAGCAGAGTATTATGTGGAAAAAGAGGCTCTGCAGTCCTTTCTAAAGCATAGGCCAGAGGCTGATTGAGTTGTTTGGTCAATGCTTGGATAGCGAGTAGAAAATGTATATGGAAAAGGGGAATGTTGTGGCATATTACTTTATCTACATTAGGTGTGTTGCATTTGTTTATGTTGAATTTATTTAATTATGTAAAGATGTGTTGCTGTTTTACCTCACCTGCCTAAGGCACCTGATTGGTCTACTAAAAAGCTGAACAGCTAATAGCTAGGCCATAGAGGGATAGGAGGGCCTGGCGGACAGAGAGAATAAGTAGGACGAGAAATCTAGGTTTTAGAGGAGAGAATGAGGGAGAAAGTGAGGGAGACACCCAGGGCCAGCCAGTCAGACAGCCAGGCAGCCACCAGCCAGCTAGACACTGAGTAAGAAATACAGAAGGAAAGAAAGGTAAAAAGCCCTGAGGCAAAATGTAGATGAAGAGAAACAGGTTAAGTTATAAGAGCCAGCAAGAAACAAGCCTAAGCTAAGGCCAAGAATTCATAATTAATAGTAAGTCTCCGTATCATGATTTGGGAGCTGGTTGGCAGCCTAAAGAAAGCCTGCTACAGGGGTATGTGTGTGTGTATATATGAATATGCATGTATATGCACATGTGTGTATGCATATATGCATATATATAAGTATATGTGTATGCATGTGTGTGCATTTTGGATGTATGTATATACGTGATATGTATACATTTGAAGGTACTTAAGGAAAACTGAGAATTTTTAGAGGCAGTACCAAGTAAGAAAAGCCCAAAGAATTTAAGCTGCCTTTCCCTTCAAAGCAAATGAAACTCTAAATGCATCTATTTTAATTGGCAGAATTTAAACTAAAACAGAGAACTACTGGTATTCTCACAGAACCAGAAGGACAAAAACTACTGTTCAGGGGGCTGTGGAGATGGCTTGGCGGGTACAGTGGTTCCCACACAGACATGAAGATCTGAGTTCAGATCCCCAGCAACCACACAAAAAACTGTGCACAGCACGTGCTGCCCTCCCAGCACTGGGGAGGCAGAGAGAGGACATCTACAGCTCACTTGCCAGCCAGTCTAGCTGAGCCAGAAAGCGCCAGGCTCGGTGAGAGACTCTGCTCAAGAGATAAGGTGGAAAGCAATTGAGAAGGATGCCTAGCGTCAAATCTCTGGTCCCTACATGCATGCATACCTACACATATACAGACACATGTGTGCACAAGCACACACACACAGTTACTAACTATTCAGGGTGTGACGAGGCGGTTAGGGAAACTACAGACCATTTCTCTGAGAGTTAGCTGTGACCTCAAAGGACTTCATTCTAAGGAAAAAAACAGTGCATTTGATATAAAACAACCCTGATAAGGTCTGAGCCCAGCCTCCAATCAACTTAATCTCTGGTTGGTTCATGGTGACTTTATCCCCACCCAAATGCCTTGAAGGAACAGAGTAGAGGATTCCTGGGAGAAGAGAGCATCACCCACATCCTCAATCTATCATCTTCCATATGTGATTGCTATCCCTTAATCAAAAATAAGTGGGTCTATAAATAAAGAGAAAACAAAAGAGACTGGG
>CABHPH010129618.1:0-35344 GCA_902168325.1 Peromyscus nudipes | reverse complement strand
CTCTTCCTCTCCTCTCTCCTCTCTCCCTCCTGAATTTATTTTCCTTACCTTTAACCTTCAAATTCAAGTTTATGTTACTATGAAATCTAAGATTTAATTCAGTAACAGCAGTTGGATAAACCTAGAAAGAATTCCCCCCAGCAACTTATGTGGCTGATAGAGAAATCAGAATCCTTGAGCTATTTGCCTTGCAAATAGTGGCTCGTGGTTTTGCTTGGACACTAGGTAGAGCTTGAAATTCTAAAGGGGAATACAGAGTGGGACGAATCCCAGCTTCCATATCAACAAAACCACAATGAAGAAGTGTGCCAACTCTATGTGAAGACAACCATGAAATTACTCAAGGATGGAAAAGAGCGCTTCAGCTGAGACATACCATGTTCTTGGATAAGAAGCTTCAGTACTGTATAAATTTAATAAAACTATCTACAAATGTATTCACACATATAATGTGATCACAATCAAAATCTCTATCAGATTTTTTTTAGAAACTTGATAAAATAGTTCTAAAATACATTGACAACAATTAATCTGAAAAAAAAAACTAAAGGAAAAAGTCTAACTTTTTGAAGGGAAAGAGAATTTGAACCATTATTTTTGTTTGTTTGGAATCATAAAACAGTTGAAAATTAAAAAAAAATATATATCTCTTTATAGGTCTCCAGGAATGGCTGAGTAGGAAATGTACCTGCCACACATGCATGAAGACCCGAGTTTGGATACCAAGAATGCACATAAAAAGCCAGGCAGGGCAAGTAACACGTGTCTGTGACTCCAGCACTGGGGGCAGGTGGGTGGAGAAACAACAGGCGGATACCGGAAGCTCATTGGCCAGTCAACCTAGCTGAACTGAAGAGCTGTAGACTCAGTGAGAGATCCTGTCTCAAAAAATAAAGCTGGACTGGAGAGGTGGCTCAGTGGTTAGGAGCATTGACTGCTTTTCCAGAGGACCTGTGTTAAATTCCCAGCACCCACAGGGCAGCTCACAACTGTCTGTAATTCCAGTTCCAGGGTAGCCACAATCCATGGCAGAACACCAATGTACATAAAATAAAAATAAATAAATAAAATGAAAATAACAAAGCCAGCAAAATGGCTCAGCAGGTAAAGGTCCTTGCCACCAAGCTCCATGAAGTACACTCAGTTCCCAGAACCTACATTTTGGAGGGAGAGAATGAATTCCTACAAGTTGTCTTTGTCTTCTACATGCACACTGAGAAACTCACTCATGTGTGTATACACACACAAACACACATAAACACACAACAAATAAACGAAAACAAAATTTAAAAAGGTGGACAGCAATGAAAGAAGCCACTCCAAATCAACCTGTGGTCTCCACATATACGTAGACACATGCACCCAATGTGCACATATATGCACACTAATAAGCACATATGCCACACATACACAACACAGCACACACACTCATGCCACACACACATCCAAGTTTCTCTAAAATAAACAGTCTAAGAAAAAATAATGGTTAGGTTTCAAATCTGGGACAAATGTCCAAGGTGCCTATTTAACATATCAAAGCAGACACTGGCTGCCAAATTCTCCCAGCATCCCTCAGTCCTGACCCATTACAGGGCTCTCCTGGCTGGCAACCCCGCCCCCTACTCTGAACTCTCCAGCCCAGGGGGCTGGGCTTCTCTTCCCTATACAATCCATCCATTTCAGTCACTCATTCTCTTTGTAGCTTTGAGCCTCCTGGGTGCGGCACCTGGTTCCCCCAACTCCCCTCCCTCATCTCCTGACATGGCTCAGGGTCATGTCCACTCTGGACTCTGGACTCTCCCAGATGTCCCTGCCTCTGACTATGCTCTCCCACATATCTGTAATAAACTTTCTCCTCCACCACACCTAGGAGCAGTCATGTCCTTTCCTTTTTCCTTTCTTTTTTTCTTTTTTCCATTCAATAAACAAGTGTTGAAAGAAAACTAAGTGGTTTTCTTTTCTTTCAAGTGCATGGTGCCTTGGACTTCTCTCTCTCTCTCTCTCTCTCCCTCTCTCTCTCTCTCTCTCTCTCGTGTGTGTGTGTGTGTGTGTGTGTGTATGTGTGTGTGTGTGTACTCAGTAACTGAACACTTTGCTCATCATGGAAACTGGATAAGGGCATATTTTGACTTTCCTTTTAGAGGCTGAACATGAAGTATGTCCTGTATTATTGTGACGTTGAATCCCAAGGAATGGTACAAAGGCACATGGTCCATCATATTCCTTATCGACACTGAGGATGGTAATAGTCCAGGAGAGAAGTCTGGAGGTAGTAGTGTCAGCGAACCTTCCTCTGAAGTAGTGACTTCATCTTCTGTCACAGTTCTCCCCCCTCCCCGCAGTGGTCCTTCAGCATTTTTTTTTACAACTTATTTATTTATTTATTTATTTATTTATTTATTTATTTATTTATTTTTTGAGTAAAACCAAAACTTATTCTAAGCCACAGTCATCCTAGGGTCCCCCCCTGCCATATAGCCTCCCTGGTTCTGTGGGTTGCAGTCTGATTGTTCTTTGCTTTATATCTAGAATCTACTTATGAGTCTGTCACAGTTCTTGACCACGCTTTGGAAGCATCCTAACCAGACCTACAGTGGTCTTTAGCTTTCAGCTATCAGCCTCCTGTGACTTTTGTCTGTTTCCTGAGCCTGATCTTAAGCTTTCTCGGAGATTTTGTGACCTACTTGGTATTTCTCAATACGTTCTTTTCTAGTTAAGTTACATAGAATTGGTTGCTAATGCTCGCAGCTAGGAATCCTGACACACTCCAAAGCTGACAATGGGCATTGTTACCAAAAACAAACTCTTGGGTACATGAGGAGGCTCTGGTCATGTAGACTCATTATTTTGAAAAATTATAAAAACCACTTGATATCAGAGATAGGACTCTGAAATCCCATGCCTTTGGTAGAGAATTAATTAGTAAAAAGAATGCCTCTGAACATTAGGACTAGAGAATTCCAGAGCTGTGCACTGAGATTAGCTACTTCCATGGAGAGATTGAGCAGTGAAAATCTCTAGGTTTTCATTTTAGAACTTGCATTGAAACCGAAAGTGTGTGTTGTAAGAAACTCTAACGGCACTCCGAGCTGACTGAGACAGATACAACACAGGCTCTTATTGACTGCTAACTTGCAAATCAGTTAGTCTACCTTCTTCCTCCAGCTCTTACGCGAGCATTATTTAACATGCTGATCCAGCAAGATTAGGATTCGTAACGTTAAAGTGCTGTATGGTGCAGAGTTGGAAGGGCTGAAGGAGCCCAGGTGTCGAGTTCTAGGCTTTTTGGCAGCTGACACTTTTGCTCCTGTTTCCTGCTATTGAAAACCCCAGTTTGAGGAGGTTACCTTAAGAGAGGAAGCCAGTTCCCTCAGGCCCTGTTCTCACTACAAATCTCCAGATCTATAATTAGAGTCAATTCTAGCCTGATTCTAAGAGGAAATTAAAGGGCTGAGTAGAGCTCAGGGGTGGAATGCCTGTCTAGTATGCCCAGGCCCGTTTCAATCCCAGTACAGAAGAGGAGGAGGAGTGGGAGGAGGAAGAGGAAGAGGGGGAGGAGGGAGAGGAGGAGGGAGAAGAGGAGGAGGAGGGGGAGGAGGAAGCAAAAAGCAATTATAAAGTGAAGTTTAGGAAAGTATGGTGTTATATCAAAGAATTGAAGAGCTTTGCTAATTACTTGCAGGGTGTGGCCTAGCAAGCTTAGATAAATAAATATAAATAAATATTTATTTAGCAAGCTTGCTAAATAAACATAAGCAAGACAAGTTTTGAGACTGGCTTAAAAATGTGAGAAGCTGGAAATAATTGTCTTTTTCTCTGCTAGAGGCTGATGGACTTCTGGCCCCAGGGTGACCCTCAAACAAGTTATACTGCCGATGCATGATAACTTCACTGTAGAAGTCTGCTGGGCAAGGGCCTTCTGGGTGCTTTCACAGGGAGGGACATGTGGGCCTTCTGATGAGCTACTTTGAGTACAGTAATATTTACATTGGAAAGTGTGATTCTCACACACACACACACACACAAATCTGAGATTCCTTTTGAAACTGAGTGTGATCACATCACTTTATTATCTCTTTTCCAATTTTATTTTGACATAAAATTTCAACTCCTCTGTTTGTAACGGTGACGCTAGGTAACAGCAGAATGAGTGGATGGTATTTCCTATGTGTGGGAAGACTGGCATTCACATCCGCATATGAAAGCCAGGCAGCATGGTGGCCTGCCAGTTCATCCCAGTCTCAGGAGGTGGAGACCAGATATTCCTGGAGCAAGCTAGCTAGCTAGACTTGCTGAGCCAGCAGTCTTGAGTGGGAACTCTTGCCTCAAAAATGTAAAACGATGGGTGATTGAAAAGGACACTTGACATCAACTCATGACTTCTACAGACTTGTGCAATGTACACAGGCACATGTGCACATGTGTGCCCAGACACATGTGAATATGCAGGTATACAGACATACACACACACACACACACACACACACACACACAAAAAAAAAAAACCTCAAATTATCTTTTTTTTATATTTATTTATTTATTTTGTATACAGCATGTATGACCAGAAGAGGGCACCAGATCTCATTACAGGTGGTTGTGAGCCACCATGTGGTTGCTGGGAATTGAACTCAGGACCTCTGGAAGAGCAGTCAGTTCTCTTAACCTCTGAGCCATCTCTCCAACCCTCAAATTATCTTTAACGATCAAATTATCAGTAAAAATTCACAGAGAAGTAAAAATGTAATATCAGAGCTAGGCATTGTATAAGTACTGCTCACATTATAAAGAGACAGTCGGACATCATAGTCCCAGTGAAAGTGCCAATTGCCACTTACGAGGTATTCTTGCAAAAAAGGACAGAATCAAGCCAGAATAAGAATAAACATCTAGCTGGGCAGCAGTGGCATATGCCTTTAATCCCAGCACTCGAGAGGCAGAGCCAGGTGGATCTCTGTGAGTTTGAGGCCAGCCTGGGCTACAGAGCGAGATCCAGGACAGGCACCAAAACTACACAGAGAAACCCTGTCTTGAAAAACCAAAAAAAAAAAGAAAAAAAAAAAAAGAATAAACATCTAACTAGAGCTAACAGTTTACAGGAAACAGTGAGACACATGATCTGAAGTCACAGAAGATGATCAGCGCAACCCAGAAATAGAAAATGAAATTAGAAACTTCAGGATTTCTTTTGGTTTCTTTTGTAAATGCTGAGAGCCAGCCTGTGGACTGCGTTCAGCTCAGTGTAGTACAAAAACCACAAAATTATTTGTAGATGTAAACTGTCTTGTTAAATAAGAAACACAGAGCCAATGTAAAGATAAAAGCCCAAGAGGTCAGAGCTAAGAGCTAAAAACCTTACCCTTCACTGCCGCTGCTACCTTCCTCAACAAGAGACCTCCTTCCTGTTTGTTTGTCCTTTTTATTGACTTTCTGTTCTGCCTTCTCATTGGTTGTAAACCCAACCACATGAACTCCTCGTCACTGCCTGTCTGTACAGACCTCCAGGTCTTCTACGGTTGGTATGGAGATTAAAGGCGTGTGTCTCCATGCTGGCTGTATCCTTGAACACACAGAGATCTGCCTAGCTCTGCCTCCCAAGTGCTGGGATTAAAGGCGTGCACCACGACCGCCCAGTTTCTGCTATGGCTTGCTGTTAGCTCTGACCCCCAGGCAACTTTACTTATTAACATACAAATAAAATCACATTTCAGTACAAATAAAATATCACCATATTTCCCCTTTTCTATTTTAATAAAAAGAAAAAAAGGAAAAAGGTTATAACTAACATAAGAAAAACTATACACAAAAGTACAATAACTATATACAATATATACAAGCAATAAGTATCTAAAAAATGTCTAGTGAATTTGTATTTGACAAATTCAGAGAAAATAATTCCATTATCTATCCTATTTTGGTAAGTCCAAAATGTACCTAATTCACTTTCTATCCTAACTTATATTACTAACAGAACTATCTTATAACATCTTTCAAATTTATACACTTACTCTTTAGTGAGTTTCTTTTCTGAAATTCTTAACAAGGAAAACTATAACTATAACTAACTAATCTTCAACTCCCTCAGAGACGCAAGAAGGAAATAATATTACCCAATAAAAAATAAAAACAGGAAGTGCATGCAAGAAGCTTCCAAAAAAAATGTGAGTTGACAGAAACAGCCAGTGACCTGGACAGTCACCCAAGGTTTCTCCTCAGTGTTGGGGCATCATCTTCAGCCTATAGGCTTAGCGTATCTGACAGACTCATTTGTGAAGTAGGATGTACACAAGGTCAACGGTTCAACCTCACAATGGGTGAGAGCAGTCCATGTACCAGAAATACCTGAATTCCACTAGTGTCATGTCATGATTCAGGATTTTAAACTCTGGAAATTGTTGATTTTTTTTTAATTCAGCTGTCCATTCTTCTTGGCTATGTGTATGTGTGGCTTCATCTTGGCATCCCATTCTTCTCTACATCCCTCTATTAAATGCCAGTCTACTATTGAGAGGTGTGAGGTTAGTTACTCTTCAAGAATAACTGTTTCAGCTGCTGTTCCACTGCACATCAGAATCTATCGGCTCACTGCCTGTTCAGCTGCCTTCGGAAAAAAAGGGCACGGTACCTTTTCCAGCTTGCAAAGGCCACTTCAGGGATGGTGCCATATTGTCCTGGACTCAGAAGATGCCTTTTGATAAAGCCACAACCACACTTGTTTTGGCTAGAATCAGTAGTCCTTTGCTTCATGTCCTGTCTGTTCTGTTTGTCAGCAGTTGATTCGAGGATACTTTGTTGTCCAGTGGCTAACATTTGCCACAATGAAAGTTAACTCCATATGCAGTTTCTTCAATGCCCATATTTTCTCTGAAGTAGATTGGTACTGCCAGGAGCTGACATGTCTCATAGTCATAACAAAAAAGAAAAATTTTCTAAGTTATTAAAACAATTTAAATGCCATATTCTGCAGATCTCTGAAGGATTTGAAGATGACCTGTCTATCTAAAATATATCTGCTCGATCTTGAAAACATTCCTAATATGACTACAAGTTCTATTGTAGTGTCTAACTACTAACTTACATTTCTTTATATCCTAATAGTTGGTAATAATAACATTCAAGGATCAGCAAATTGTATTACATTGCTAAATGAATGATATAAGTACAATATCTTGAACAAAATTAGAAATATATGTATGGCATTTTCTAACAATATCAATCTCAATATATATATAATTTGTATACAATATGAAAAATCCCATCCAATGTAAAGTATTTAAAACTAGTAATTGTTTTTTTCTTTTTTCCTTTTTTCTTTTTTTTTAAACAAGAACCTTAAATCTAATCTCTTTTGCTTAGCCCTTTTCCTAACCCTTAACAACAACTTGTAACCAACCCTCCTAAGCAATGAAAATTATTTCAGACCCAAAACCCATTAAAAGACCAAAAAACCACCCGCCCCACACCACCTCTTTGGGAATGTGAGCGTCATATTCTTAAAATTGCTTCCTGCTGGGTATGGGCGAAGGTATCTTTATTCTGAAAAGAAAAATTTTAGATTAATTATCAAATTCTAGGAAAGGTAACTATATCCTTCATTGTCCAGACTGCTGGGATTTGGCGGGACCCAGAGAAGAAACTCTCTAGCTACACTTATTAAAACATAAAAATTGTTCTTTTTTGGTAACTTGAGTGAGAGGTTCTGGAGTGTGAGTTCATAGATGATAACTGTGTCCCAGTGTCCAAAGGCTGGACATGCCCACAAAGGAAAGAATGTGGAGGAGGCAAGGCATGCATAGATTAAAAAGGGCTTAACAGATATCAGTGTGGAGTCTGAAGACCTTGCTTTGTTTGGTTTCAGACTTAAATAAGCCAATGGGAGAAAGAGGAAGAGGAGGAAGGAAGGAGAGAGGGAGAGAGGGGGGTAAAGGGAAAGAGAGGGGGAGGGAAGATGGGAGAGAGAAGGAGAGGGAAAGTGAAGGGGAGAGAGAGAGAGAGAAAGGGAAGGGGTGGGCAAGGGGAAGAGGGGAAAAGGAGAGGGGGGAGGGAGGGAGGGAGAGGGAGAGAGAGAGAGAGAGAGAGAGAGAGAGAGAGAGAGAGAGAGAGAACCTATAATTTTGTAACATGAAGTAGGGGCGCTGAGGAGGCCTGTGGACCATGGCTTGTCCAGATCACAGTCCCAGCGTGGCCCTAGGAGGTGACTGGCTGCAGGGGTATTTCCTCAGAGTGCAGAAGTGAGAAAACGTCATCCTTGCAGACCTGGTCCTACAGCATTTTATAAGATTAGAAGTCAACAGGAATCTAGGAACTCATTCATGTACTCTTCTTCCTGGGTTTAGTGCAAGAAATTGCTCAGGGTTTGAAACCAGAGTGCAGCTTCTGAACTGTGCTGTTGGTGCTTTACAGAGGCTAGTGAAGCGTCTCTGGCTGGCCTTTCTGAAGCAGGCTGAACATGTAATACTTATGTAAAAAATCCAGTCGCATACAAACAGAATCTGCTTACAGATCTGTTATGATGGGAAGAATGTCGTCCTAAAATAGTCTCTTCTTCCCAATACTGGCAGTTCAGCTTAAATAGTTCCCCCCACAGGATTGAGAGGCACCCAAGTCTGTGACCACAAAAAGGAAAAGGGAACAGAACGCAGATGTGGTCAGGGTTCCCGAGTTCATTTGTGTGTGAACGTCTCAAATAAACTCAGGGTTGTGAAGCGTCAATACAAGTCAGAGACGGTTCAGTCATCTGGTTTCTTGACGTCATAACGGTTATGGATAAGCTTGTTAAAAGCTTTTGGATAATGCCAACATTCAGATTTAAACACAAACTGGCACATTTCTTATCGACAGCAGATAATCTGTGTTTGTGGCTTTTGTTTTTGTTTTTGTTTTTAAACCACAAAAATCCCTCGCTCAGTCTGGTCACCGGGCTCTTGAGTGCCGTCTCACATGTAGGCACAGGTCTTCCAAGTTCACTCTTAAGGAGATCAAAAAATTAACGAGTGGAACAGGGAGAATTAAGGATTTTTATTTGTTATCCTCCCTAGAGGCCCCATCATTAAGTTCCTTAATTTTACAGGTCTAAAGGATTCAGTCATTAAAAAAATTGACTTTGTAGTCTCAGTACCGGCTATGTATGTAACGAGTGCAAATCGCTCAGCTTCTCTGAGGCTCATTTTAGCCATGGCTATAATGAGATCAACAGCGCTGGCCATGGAAGCTTTTATGAGAGCATATGTAGAGTGTCTAGTATGCCTGGGCTCTTTAGGTATCTAAAGACACACAGCTGATAATGGTCTAGAGCACAGGACTCCTGATGTTCAATTGTTCTGTTCTTTCTTCTGGCAACCAGCATATGACCAACTAGAGAGAAAAGGAATGTGTGACTGGGAGTCATTTGGCCACGGGTAAGGAGTGGTTTCATCTGTAATTTGCTGTCCTAGATGCATCTGTCATTAATAATGGCGTCAACCTAGTTTCTCATTTGAGTCGTGGCCTGACAGCCTTCCCTCACCCACAGCTAGCTCCATGGGGACTGAGGCGAAATGAAGCCCCTGTGGGAAGATTTCTGGTTTTTAAATCTGAAATGAGGGCCTAAATACAACACAACCTACAGCTTACCGTACTCGGCCCTGCTCAAAGTCACTCTTCTAGGCAGGGCCTATACGTTTGGTTTCAGGAATCATATTATTTTCTGAAAGGTACGCATTGGACAAGATGGTTTCCACTCCAGCAATACAGCGAACAGTACGGTCCTTCCAGACAGCCTCACAGACAGACAATCAAAGAGCAACACAGAAAGTTCGCTCTGCCTTAGAACCCTTGTGTCAAGGAAGAGGCAGCAGCATGTGGGTCTCTGCGATGTGAACGGTGCCATTCATTGAACAGGTATTTCATGAGTCCCATCTTGAGCTGGCCTGGCATAGATGCTGGCAAGAAAGCAGTGAACGAGACCATCAGAGGCCCCGGATTCACAAGTTTACCTGCAGAAACCAGCAATTAATTACATCATTACATCTGTAACAAGCCCTGTGAGAAGCTAGGGAGACATCTAACAGCTGGCTGGGTGTCAGGGAAGTCTTCTTTAAAGAAGTTGATTTTGAGCTGGGCGCTGGAGAGACGGTAGGGAAAGCAGGGTTCGAGGAAGGGCCAAAGGCCGTGGGAAGCAGGTTGGGGGTAGCCCACAAGGAGCTGCAGAAGCTAAGGAGGTGGGGAAAAGCCTCTGTGTGTGTGGCCCTGTGGGTCCCTTTCAGGATCTGAGTCATTACCAGGGAGCAACACATGTTTTAAAGGTTTCTCAGAGGGCAAAACTGAGAACGGATCAGAATGAGTTAAGAACGGATGTGGGAAGGGAGGTCAGGAGCTACTGAGACTCATCTGGAATCCAGTAAAGGGGTGAGGGTGGGGAGGGGGAGTGTAAGATCAGAGAGAAGGAAAGACAGACAGGAAAGGAACAAGAAATCAAGAACAGCACAGGCATTGATTTGGGAGAAAGACCTGCGGAGTGTCTGGGATCGAATCAGACCCTCTGACGGCTCACAGGCTGGAGGAGGCACAGGACGGAAGAAGGGACAGGGAGATGGACAGGTTCCCTTTTTGGACTCACAGCTGACCATTGCCAGGGGCAGCCGGTAAGTCAGTAAAGGAGAGTCAGGTGATCAATGGTCACCTCCTGTGGCTGGCAGTTACTGGGGGTTAATAGGATGGGGAGGGCAAGAATTAGAAAAACAACTTACTTCAATCCAGGGAACCCAGTTACTTTTGTTTAAGGAACTGTCATTGTTCAATGAAAATGGAAGAATTTCACAAAATGGTGAGGCCCTGGCTAACAGTGGCAATGGGAGAAAAAGGTAGACAGGAAAAGGGCAAGGTTTAAAATGAAAATGAGTGGCTGACCAGATTGTTTTACTTTCCTTTTTTTCTCCTTTCTTTTTCTTATCGTTTTTTTCTTTCAAAGACTAGGTCTCATGTAGCCTAGGCTGGCCTCGAATTCCCCCACACAGCAGAGGGTAACCTTGAACTCCTGTCCCTCCTGCTTTACCTCCCGAGGGCTGAGGCTACAGGGGAGTGCCAGCACGCCTGGTTTAAGACTAGACCACCTGTAGTTAGACTCTCCTCTCCTTCAGAATCTTCACACTCCAAACCAGGCCCAAAGTCAGAGGAGAATTTCAAGAAAGCAGCCATCTTTCTCTAACGTACACACCCTGAGAGGTACTGGGGCTGACTTGAGGCAGCACACCACAAACGTTCCTAATCCTCTCACGTAACCCAGTGCTCGGCTTTCAGCAGAACTTCTAGAGGGTCAAAGAAAATGGGAAGCCTACAGTCAGCTATCCAGAAAGGAAGATAAATTAATGGGCTAACAGGCCTGCGTTAGAGAGGCCCACTGATACAAGGCCCCAGGTCTTCCTGTTGGGGGTGGAGATGAAACGCCACCTTAAGAGAACACCTCAGCTGCTGGTATGGTTGAGGCTCTTCCTGGTACTGAGGCTTGGATAGTGTAGTCACCAAGTAAATAGGACTTGAAGCAAAGCCAAGTTCAACAGAGGACAGGATGGAGCTGTCCCAAGGTCCCTAGGGTGGTAGTCACCACCCAAATTATTGAGTCCCCAGCTTCTATTACTTTGTTACAAAAAGGAGAAGGAAATATGGACACACAGGGGGCTTGGGCACTGTTGTGAAGGAGGGATTTCTGGGCCTACAAAGTGAGCTCAGGCTCAGGAATTCTAGTAACTGGTAGACCCTTGAGAAATCTGTATTTTCTCAGTTTCCAAGTAAGGAGAGTATAAAAGATGGAAACCAAGTACATACAATGTCTGGCCTATATAGTCACGGAAATCCAGGCTCATGAGAGGACATAGATTTGAGTGAGTGAGCAGAATGGTAGAAAGAAAGCCATCTGAGTACTGGAGGCAACAGGGAGCCTTCTTGGCCCCACTTAGGAGAACCTGAGGCAGGATCCAGCTGTGGAGTCCTTTATCTGGGCTCGAATTAGGAAGTGACAGATTTATTCACTTTTACTCACCCCAGCATCTGTTAGTGTCTAAGTAATTCTGTCTTTAATGTAGTCCTCAGGTTCCCAACAACCTTCCTGAAAATTCAGGCAGCTCAGTGCTCTTGTCAAGAATTGGGTGGGCCCTTCGGAGTTTCTTCACTCAGCCTCCTCAGACCCTTCCCCAGGCAGCCCAGCCCCAGGCTTCTTTCCTAGGCTGCTCAGTCTTCCATAACAAAGGAAATACATACAATTCTTATAACTTCAAAAGAATCATGTTCTCCCCATGTGGCAGTGGATGTACATACAGGGAGCCGGCCAGGAGCCTTGTGGACCATCTGCTTCTGCAAACAGTGGTCTCTTCACTAGAGAGTTCACGGGATCTGGGGTAGAAGGAACAGGAAACTGGGCTGTGGCAATCAGAACTATTTCAAAAGAGGTGAGGGCAATGGTTGGCTCCTCCTCTCATAAGCTTCTTACCTTATTTCTTTTTGAGAAGAAATGTATCAGAAGAGCACAATCAGACTAAATACAATCTCAGGGTGATATTTCAACAAAGAGCCTTTAGATAAACCAAACTTGTCAAAAGGCAAATTTTCAACAAAGAGCTTTTAGATACTATATAGTTCTCTTATAATAGATGAATGAGTTACTGCTTGGAAGGCTTCCAAAGGCCTTCCTAAAGAACAATAGACATCAGTCAGTCTCCTAATTCCATTAGTTTTTTTTCAAAATGGTGTCAGAGGTCTTGGTCCTGGGGGATTTGGGAAAGTATCCTATAGCAAGCGTTGGCATAGAAACATAAAACGCCCCCTGTAAGCACACATTTGGGCAAGAATGAAAAACATTAAGTTGGAGGCTGGGTATGGTGGCCCAGGCCTTTAATCTCAGCCCCCAGGAGACAGATCTCTGTGAGTTTAAGGTCAGCCTAGTCTACACAGAGAGTTCCATGATAGCCGGGGCTCTGTACTGTAGAGAGACACCGTACCAAGCAAAACTAAGCAAAGAAATAAATAAAAAAGAAAGAAAAAGAAAAGTACTAAGTTGGATTTATTTGCATCACTTTGAGGACTAGCCTGTGCTAAACAACAATTTATGGGTCTGTTCCCTGCTTCTCTGGAAGGGGTTTCCACTGCAGTTATGGAGATTTCCTATTTTGCTTACAGAAACCTGCTTTGTCTTGGTAAATAACCTCACTACATTAAGTTGGGGATTCTGGAGACATAATTACCCCACTTGTACAAGTGTCCTTGGTTTAGGGTCAGAATAGTGTCTGTGGCACCTTATCCAATGTCCAAAAAGAATCATCTAGAGGTGTGCTGTATAATATGGTATCCAGATGTGGTCATTAAATTTGTGGAAAATCATAGAAATTATAAAATCCAGTATCTCAATTTCTAGCACCATATTTCTGGGTCTGCTGTCACCCCTCCCTTTCTTGCTTCCTCCACCCCTTTCCTTCTCTTTACTGGAGATAGAACTTAAATCTTTTTTGTATTGTGTTATTTATGTATATGGGTGTTTCTGCCTGTGCGTCATGTTCACACCTAGTTCCTTCAGTGGCCAGAAGAGGACATCAAACACCCTGAGGCTGGAGCTCTAGATGGTTGTGAGCTGCCATGCAGATGCTGTGAACTGATCCAGGTCCTCCCTCCGTATTCTACAAAAAAGAGTGGCTGAGTCCAACTGCAGATCTAAGAGGGTGCTGGCTACTAAGAGAGTTGAGCATTGTGAACAGGGAGATTAAAAAGGAGAGAAGCACCAAGAGTTCCTACTCTGAGCAGGTTTTGCTATGGAAACAATTAGATCATGAGTTTTCACTAAAAAAACAAAAACAAAAACAAAACAAACAAACAAACAAACAAACAAAAAACTATTATTTTTATGTGTATGAGTCTTTTGCCTGCAGGTATATCTGTGTACCACATATGTGCCTGGTGCCCTCAGAGGACAGAAGAGCACATCAGGTTCCCTCAAACTGGAGTTACAGATGGTTGTTAGCTGACCTGTGGGTGCTAGGAACCGAACCCAGGTCCTCCATAAGATCAGTACAAGCTCTGAACCACTGAACCATCTCTCCAGCCCCAAGAAAATAACTTTTATTAAGTAATTAGTGTCACTGTGTGAAGTACAGGCTAGATGCTACTTTTATTTTTATGATTAAAAAACAACATCAAGGCTTTGAGAGCTGAACATACATCATTAGATAGCAGTGGATGAGCAGTAGATCAACACTTAAGAGTTCTGGTATAAGCAGTGTCCACTAGAAAAGGTCCATGCTTGTGAGTACTAAGTGTAGGCACCATGGTGCCCATGAGTGATTCTTCACCCACTTGGCAGACATGACTAAGGTGGCTCTCTCTAGTGCACTTATGTGGGCTGTTCCTGATGTACTCTTTGGTCACATTCTCAAGCTTGGACAAAATGTAAAAGCAAGTCCAGGATGGAGCCAGAAACAAGCATACAGACTTTGCACAACTTGCTACTAAAGGGAATAACAACCCCCACCCCCTCCACCCCCCAACCCCCTCCCACCCACCCCCACCCCTCCGGTCTTTGAGACAGGGTTTCTCTGTGTAGTCCTGGCTGTCCTAGAACTCACTATGGAACTCTGTAGACCAGGCTGGCCTCGAACTCACAAATCCTCCTGCCTCTGCTAGGATTAAAGATGTGTACCACCACCACCACCCGGTGGATCAATAATTTCCTTGTACAAATCTGTAGCTTTGGGGTTTCATGACACTTAAAAATACATGTATTTGGGCAAAGAGGGGGGTGAGAGTCAATATTGGTGAGAGTGAGAGAGTACTTATGATAAAGTGTAACGAAGATAACAGGTAAAGAGAAAAGTGAGAGGTTAGCACCGGCTGTTCCAGACCTTGTTCTGATACCTTGACCCAGCTGTTGAAGCCAGAATATTTTTGCTACAATTTAATTAAAGGCTGGGTTGAGGCCAGTTTGTGAAAGATGAAACAAAGGTGAACTGCTTTTGCAATTCCTCCAGGCGCTTGCCACGTCCCTTGCTTAATCTTAAGCCCTTCACACGTCACTCTCGCAATCCTCTCTCGCCTTCCTTTCGTAGGGTTTTCTGCATTCTGCCCACTCCGTGCCCAGATAGCATCCCAGACTTTCTTCTTGCTCCGCTTGGGCCAAGTAGCGCTACTGTAATTACCTGATTATGTGCATCAGATAGCCAGATGATTTTTGCGTTCTGTGATAACTTGTCAGATAGGTAGGTGGCTGGTATCTTTTCCTCTGCGTGCGTGTGCCTGCCAGTTACCTGTAGGTGGTAACTTCCAAGTGTAAGCATCTCAAAGCTGACGTCTGAAAATTGGCTTATGGCTTCTATAGAACCAGGCTTTTTTGTTTTGTGCTCTCTTAGTTTGCTTCTTGGTAGATGGGGCTTGAAGACCGATGTGTGCGATGTGTGCATGGGGTGTTTTAAAGTTCCCTATGCCCTCAGTCAGGATGACTCTTGTCCCGCTGTGTGAATACAGGGAGCGCTTTCCTTGTATCTTCAAGGGAGCGACAGTGCGAACCAACATGTGGAGAACGGTGGCTCTTTCTGAGGATTTGTGTGCCTCTTCTCCCAGAGCCGGCAAGTCTAAACTTCCCTTTCCCTGGCCTCCCATTTAGGTGCTGGCTGCAGGACTAAGCATCACCAACTTTAGCAACTGAAGTTTATGTACTTACATTTTGTTGTTGTTGTTGTTACAGTAACTCAGGCTGGCCTGGAACTTGCAGCAGCCTCCCAGCTTAACCTCCTAAGTGCTGCATTGCAGGCATCCTCGCACCCAGATGCACTTCAGTTTTAACTAGGCTGCTAAATGAATTTCCTTTAAATTATAAAGCGAGATTTATTTACTTTTATATTACATGCATGAGTGTTTTGTCTGCATGTATGTATGTACACTGCATGCATGTCTGGCGCCCACGGAGGTCAGAAGAGTTGCATTTCTTGGAACTGGAGTTACAGATGGTTGTGAGCCACAATGTGGGTTCTAGGAACCAAAGCCAGATCTTTTAATCTCAGCATTTGGGAGGTAGAAGAAAGCGGATCTCTGTGAGTTCAAGGCCAGCCTGGTCTACAGAGAGAGTTCCAGGACAGCCAGGGCTGTTATACAGAGAAAACTTCTCAAAAAACACCCCCCGAAAAAAAACAACAAAAAACCCCAACAAACAAAAACAAAAACAAACAAGCAAAACAAAACAACAAAAAACCCCCACAAAAAACAAACAAACAAAAACCTATCACATTAAAGTTGGACAAGACAAAACAACAGAAGGAAAAGAACCCAAGAAAAGGCACAAGAATCAGGCACCCACCGGGCGATGGTACTGCACGCCTTTACTCCCAGCACTCAGGAGACAGAGGCGGGTGGATCTCTGTGAGTTCGAGGCCAGCCTGGTCTAGAGAGCAAGTTCCAGGACAGCTAGGGCAGAGAAAATCTGTCTTGAAAAACCAAAAATAAAAAAGAATCAGAGACCCATGTGTTTGCATACTCAGGAATCCCATGAAACATTAAACTAGAAGCTATAATCTATATGCAGAGGACCTGGTGCAGACCTATGCAGGCCGTGTGCATGCTACCGCAGTCTTTGTGAGTTCATATGAGCATTGCTCATGTTGGATTAGAAAGTCTTGTTTTCTTGGTGTCTTCCATTCCCTCTGGCTCTTACACTCTTTCTGCCTCCTCTTCCATGGGGTTTCCTGAGCTCTGAGGGGAGGGATTTGATGGAGACATCTCATTTAGGGCTGAGTGTTCTCACTTTCTGCACACTGTCCAGTTGTGGGTCTTTATATTTGTTTCCATCTATTGTAAGAGGAAGCTTTAATGATGATGGTGGAGCAAGGCGCTGTATGACTATAGCAGAATGTCATTAGGAGTCATTTTATCACTACATTTCTTTTTCTCTTTTTCAGACCAGTGTTATTTGGTTTTATCCTAGGTTCCTGGGTTATCTAGTCTCAGGTTCTTGGTCACCCATGAAGTGTCACCTATGGGTTCCATCTTGTCTCTAGCCTTTTCAGATGAACTTTTAACTAGTCCCTGACTTCTCTCAGTAGCTATTCCAGTTGTGAGCATTTTACTCTTCAGGAATCCCTCCCCACATATCTTCCTCAAAAGATTTTATATATATATATGTGCATAATTACATACATACAAATATATATGATACTGAGAGATTCAAGTTTTTGATGTCTTTTGAAAGAAATACGTTTAATTCGAATGCATTTTATTAGAGACTTTGGGGAGTGTAGAGGATTTAAGTTCTGAGACTGTGCAAGAGGATATACTTCCCAACATGATACAAACCACTAAGGGCAGTGCTGGCACAGAATAGACCCCAAGGAATATTAATTTGATGTTATTAATAACTTTTCCACCACCTACAACTTTCTATCTTACTTGTCTTCTCTTTCTCTTTTTTCTGCCCATCACGAAGTCACCTTTCTCTGGTTAATTCTACCTCACCATCCTTATCACTCATCTTCTTCCACCTGCCTGATCAATTATCTAGCTTTATCAAGCACCTGTTCCTTGGACTCACATTAACCTTTAATGTCTATTTGACCATGTTTTCCCCGTATACAAAGAAGTCCAAGAGTCTTTGTTATAATAACTCTCCTTCAACACTTCATCTCTCTTGTCCTGTCCTATTGACGGCCATCCCTCTGTTCCTAGTCAAGTGTCTCAAAAGGCCAGCCTGCACTCGCCATTAGACCTACTCACTGTCTCATGAGAAAGCACCGGTTCACTGCAGTCTCTCCCAGACTTCCTCTTGTAGCATTCTTAATAACCCCTGGATGGTAAAATCCAGTAGGATATTAATACTCAGTTAGACTTCAAGTTTCTCTTTAGTTGGGCATTCATTTTTCATTGCAATGTGCTTATCTGATGCTCCCACAAACCCTCTGAAGGCAAGGGTTACATCTCTTTGTAGTCATTACTTGGTATAATATTTGGAATAGAGAGACAGCTTCAAAATGTCTGACGAGTGATTGAAAATAAAAATGAACAGTAATCTCCCTCTTACTGGAATAGTATAGAACATTCTATGACATCCTTAAAGTAGTCATTGGGTAGTATTTGTTTTCTGTTTTGTTTTGTTGTGTGTGGTCCTGGAGATGGAAACCACAGCCTTGCACATCCTGGATAAGCCTTCTACCACTGAGCTGTGTTCCCAGCACCTGCTGAGTACTACTTGAATTTGAAAGGTATTCTTGTAAAAATCTTGCATAGCAGCTTCAAAGAAATATGAGACAACTTTCCCTGCAAGGAAGACAAAATGAACTGAACGGAAATTACCTGGAAATACTTGAGTGTTAAGCTATATGGATATAACTACAGGCACTTGGGGGTAATCTTGATTTGAAGAAATTGTTAAGGTCTGTAGCAGTTAGATTTGCCTACAGAATGTTAGAAATGATGCATTAGCAAGATGATTCCAGCAGGAGTGTGCAGAGTAATTCAAAACAGAGGCCCCCGAGAAGGTTCTACTGGACGGGAATGAGGAGGTGTGACCTGATGTAGGCTATGGCAGTGAGAATTGTGAGGAAAAGGTGATTCCATTCTGGTAAAATATGGTGATGGCTGGAATAGAGGCAGAAGAAAAACAGACACGTGGAAAGTTTTCAGGTTTGTACTCGAGACTAGAGGAATAGTAGTAGCAGCATTGGGAACTTTGGGGAAACTAGCTATTTGTACGTGAGGCCAATCTAAGCACGTATGGAGAATAGTGTGTAAGTAATTACCGTGCAAGTGGTGGGCTACCTGAAATTCTGATTGTGAGTGGAAAGAATACATCCTAGAAACGAGACGTCCCCTTTGACTTGGTAAAGCCTGTAGATAATAACTAATTCCTCTATGCATTCCAAGCCATCTTTGCTAAACACAGAGCACGATAAATCACGAAAACGTAGAGAAGGTCATGATTTCTCATGATGAGTTGTTCCTTTTGCGACCCATGAATCCTGCTATTTGCTGCAGGACTCCTGTAGTCAAGGGAGAATAAATGGTACTGAACATGGTTTAAAGATTGCACGTGTCTTTGAAACGTTTGATAGTCTTCAATAATTCTGGACAACGAGACTGGATGTAAAATGTCCCCACAGGCTCACATGTTTGAACACTTGGTCCCCCGCTGGTAGTACTGTTTTGAGAGACGGTGGAACCTTTGAGGCAGGAGACATGTCTGGTGGAGGTGGACTCCTGGGGCCAAACTTTGGAGGGTTATTACAGCCTGGCCCCACTTCTGACCTGAGCACTTACAGTTTTCTGCCATACTGAGATGTAAACAAGCTGCCTCAGAGGCCACGCCTTCCTCGTGATGGTGGGCTGTGTGCCGTAATCACTTTCCTTGGACCGCCAACTCACAAATAATGACATGGAGACTTATTATTAATTAATGAAGCTTGGCCTTAGCTTAGGCTTTTTTTCTAACTAGCTCTTATAACTTAATTAACCAGTTCCTATTAATCTACATTTTATCACTTGGCTCGGTTACCTTTCTTCTGTCCCATATGTCCGACTTGTTCCACGTCTGTTGGCTTCTCCTGAGCCTAGATTCATCCCTCTGACTTCCTCTCTCTGTCTGGAAGTCCCGCCTATTCTCTTCTGCCTAGCTCTTGGCCATTCAGCTCTTTATTAAACCAACCACAGTGACACATCTTCACACAGTGTGAACAAATAATCCACAACAGTGTGGACTGAACCAGGAGCCAGAATAAATGTGTCTTCCTTTGAGTGGCTTCTGTTAGGTCTTTTGACACAAAGACAGAAAATGTTGAATCCTTTTTCTTAGATCCCTCAAGGTATAAACTGCAGTTACTGGGTTAGTCAACCTTTGAGTCACTGTGATGATGCCCTAAAGGAGGAAGCATTTATTTTGGCTCCTGGCCTGAGGGTAAGCAGCTGACAGTCAGCTGGCTCCACTGCTGGGGACCCCTGGTGAGAACATCACGGTAAGAGGATCACGTGGCAAAGCAGGGTTCCTTACCTCAAGTTTTCTAGGAAGGAGAAAGTGAAAGAAGGGGCCTGGAACAAGGCATCTTTCTGGGCATACCCCCAGGGACCCACTCCCCTCAATTAGGCCCCACCTTCCACAGTCCCATCGCCTCTCAGCAGTCTATTCAAATTTTGGAGGCTTCACTTGTAAGCCATTGACAAAGACAGAAACCTCACGATCCACTCACTTCCCCCAAAGTCCCAGGTTTGAACATTGCTTTCAATGGGAACCACACCTTTAATACATGAGCCTTTTGTGGGGCTGTCTGGTATCCAAACCATAGCAATTATTCGTTTCAACTATGGACTTATGTGTGAATTCATGAATGCTGTGGGTAGTCAGCTTCCTGGGCCTACATTTTAAGATTATTGGTTGAATTTTCTTTAAGCTAATATAAAAAGGTTTTATTATATAGATTTAGTTTAGCATCATCTTCAAATGTCAAGAACATGTTGCCACATTCTCCATCTAGGATACTAAAAAAGACAATTAGGATCCCAATTTCAGATTGACCATTTTTAGTTCCCATTTACAGAGAACACATCAGAGACCACTGTTCTTTAGAGGTGCTGGCCTTGGCCATTCATATCTTGAGCACCTGTTCCACAAGACTTTATAATGAGAGCCAATAAACCCAAAGATGTAGAAATATATGTTAGCGTCATCCAGTGGCTAAATGTACTGTATTGTACAAGGTTATGAAGATTTTTCAGTATCTTCAAGAAAATGGACATGTGACTTTTCAAAGGGAGGTGGTTAGAGTGGGAAGTGTTCTCCAAAATTGTCACAGTGGAACCACGGACACAGGTGCTACCCCCAGAAGAACTGGTATCCTTCAGAATTTGCCCTGGGAAACTGTAATCTAATTAGGCATCCAAAGTGGCAGATTTCTTCTTCTCCCATTAGAAAGTTTTAGAAAGTTCAGGATACTCTCCGGTCTTCTGAGAAATGACCACCTATTTTTTAGTTTTGGATCACCTCTCTGTAGGGTACCAGAAGCCAAACTGCCAAACAGGAGACTGGGCACTAGGATGGAATGCAGAATATTAAGTCTAATGTAAAGGGTTATCTCTACCACATTATGCTTGGTTCCTTTGTGTGTGTGTGTGTGTGTGTGTGTGTGTGTGTGTGTGTGCATGTGGAGGACAGAGGATAACTTGAGGGAATCTTTCTCTCTTTCCACCATGTGGGTTCCAGGGATTGAACTCAGGCCACCACACCTGGAAGTCATCTTGTGGGCCCTGATGTCATTACTCTTAAGAGGTTATATTGGCTGGTTGCCATGGTACATGCCTGGAATCCTAGCATGTGGCTTGTGGAAGAAGGAGGATCATGCATTCAAGGCCAGACTGAGCTGTCTCAAAGAACCAAGAAGGGGCTGGTGATGGCTCATTGGGTGAAGGTGCTTTCCACTGAGTCTGGTAACCCAAGTTTGAGTCCCAGTGCCCACATGATGGAAGGAGAGAAGAGACGTCTAGGGTTGTTTACTGACCTCTACACAGGCCTGTGGCATGTACACAGACACACACAAACACACACACATACAACAATTGTAAAAAATATATTAAATGTCTTTTAAAAAGCAGCAGCAGCAGCAGCTATATTAATTAATATTTGATCCACCCATTGGTATTTTATGGAGGATTAATTGCATTATTACCTTAAGTACCTTTGTGCATCAAAATTAAGACAAATTGTAGTTTCTTTAATAGTCTTTCTAGCATTGGGTATTAGATATATCCTTTTACTACTTTTTAGGAAGTTTTATCTTCCAAGTTATGAAACAGAATGTTTTTTTTGTCAATAAATTTAATTAAAATTTAAATTAATTTATTAAAAACTCATTTAATTAAAGAAGAATGACAAATGGACAAACAATAGCAAATGCTCACAAGTGTTTTTATAATATTTTTAGCTTTTTTTCTTCGATAGAGACTCGCTATGCATTCCACATCTGGACTTGCTGTCCCACTTCAGACTCCCAAGGGCTGAGATGACAGGTGTGTTCCATGATGCCTGAGGAGCATTTGTACATGCATTATTTCATTTGACCTTAACATTAACCCAAAGGGTGAAAGAGGTAAACAAGCTAAATTCAGAAAGCTTCAAAAGTGAAAGCAAGTTTCACACAAGGTAAAAGGTGTTTTTCCCACTCTCCGGATTACAGATCCCTGTCACCATGCCTGGTCTATGTGGTGCTGACTGTTGAAACGAGGGCTTCATGTATGTTGGGCAAACACTCTGCCAATGGAGCTACATCTCCTGCCCTTTGTGGTTTGTTTTAAGGTTTATTTACTTGTGCTTTTTGGGTGGTTATTTTTGCCAGCATGTATGTCTGTGCACCATGTGCATCCAATGCCCACCGAGACTGGAAAAGGGGGGGTCAGATCTCCTGGAAGTGGAGGTACAGATAGCTGTGAGCCACCATGTGGGTGCTGGGTCTTGAACCTGGGCCCTCTGGAAGACAGCCAGTGCTCTTAACCGCTGAGCCATCTCTCCAGCCTGTAGTTTTGCCCAAGGCTTTAAAATAAAAGCTACAAACCAGATCTAACTCGCAGTTATTTCTCTAATAGAAGGTTATTCTCCCTCTCCGGGACCGTGAGGCATACACCATGTTAACCACATTCACTATTAGAATATACGTAGCATCGGTTTGCATCCCAGTGAAGTTTCGCACTGCAATTCAAGATCAATTAATTACCATACCAAATTAATTCATATAAAAATCGAGATGAAGCAATTGTTGCCTAGAACCCATTAAAAAGAATTACCTTGTACATGGCCAGTTGAGTAATTTTACCTTCCCTGCTGAAGAGTGTGTGTGGTAGGCAGTGGTGGTGCATGCCTTTACTCCCAGCACTCAGGAGGCAGAGGCAGGTGGATCTCTGTGATTTCTAGGCCAGCCTGGTCTACAGAGCGAGTTCCAGGACAGCCAAGGCTACACAGAGAAACCCTGCCTCAAACAAACAAACAAACAAACCCAAAACAAAAAAACAACTCCCCCAAAACAAACAAAAACACCCCCCCAAGAACCAAACCAAACCAAACCAAAAAAAAAAAAAAAACAGCAACAAAAAACGAGTGTGTGTGAGATTTCCCTTTTTCTATTTAGTATGTATAAGTGAGGAATGTTTTTCTGTTGTCCTTATATTCATTTTAGATTACATCTTTATTATTTATCTTTCTCTTATATTGTTCCTATAAAACAAAGACCACCCTTCATGTTACTCAATGGTAAATCAGCCTGATACCAAGTTTTCTTTTATTTTCCATTAGAATAGCTTTAACTTTTTATTTGTCTTTGCAATGCTTCTGCCACTTGCCACCACAAAACATTAAATTCACTCCATTCCTTTCACTTAAGGATGTACTGGCTCCTGTCTTATATTTATTACTGTTCTAGAACAGCTCTCAGACTTTAACGTCTGTCAAGGTGATCTACACTATTTGTTTGAACACAGATTTTGAGTTAGTGGATCTGGAATGAAGCCTGAGAATTAATACTTCTCTCTGTCTGTGAATATGTGTGTGCACATATGTGGCCAGATGTCACCGCTGGGTGATCTCAATTGCTCCCCACTTTACTTTTTGAGAGAAGGCATCATCTCGCTGAACCCAGAACGCCCTGGTTTGGCTGACCTGGCTGTCCAGCGGACACCAGGGAATCCTCTGGTCTCATTGAGATTGCAGGCATGTGTGCTGAACCTGCCTTCTTAGCAGGTGTTTGGGATCTGAGCCTAGGACAAGGCAAACACTTAGCAACAAAGCCATCTCCCATCTCCCCAGCCCCAGCAGAATTAATAATTCTAACAAATCCCTAAATCTGCTGATGCTTCCTTCTGGTGTGGACACTTCATTTTCAGGCAACAACTTTTTGGATCACTTGGGTGAACTTTTAAAATAGTATACTGATGTTGGGGATCTACTATCCAGATATTTTAGTGTAATGGGTATTAGTACAGCCTTGTTATTTGAAAATAATTCCCTAGTTATTCAAATAAACAACCAGTTTTGAAAACCATTGATCTAGAGGTTGGACAAAATTAGATTAAAAAAAAATAGGGTCAGCATGCCTCTGGCCTGCCTCTCTACTTCTCCTTACTTCTTTCTTACATTCTTACATTCTCCTTACATTCCTCCCTCTGGCTAGTGTGATGGCTCATCAGGTCAAGGAGCTTGTTGCCAAGCCTGACAACCTGAGTTTGGCCCCTGGGACCCACATAGTAGAAGGAGAGAACCAACTCCTGAAAGTTGTCCTCTGACTTCCACAAAGCTGTTTTCTGACTTCCATATGCAGCATAGCATGCCACCCCTCACACACATAGAAACACAACAAATGTGATTTTAAAATTGTATTTTCAGAACTCTCTGTCTTTCTATAGACATTTATTTAGTATCTCTAATGGGAAAGGCATCGTGCAAAAATCAAGGAAATGAGAGTTGATGAAGATGAGGAGCTCTTCTCTAGGGGCTTACCATAGTATGGAGAAGACACAACCATCTACTTAAGCAGATACAGTACAGTAAACTGTAAAGCCCACATAAGCCACATGTGTTTGAACCAAACAAATGTACCAGATGACATAGTACTAAAAATACCAGAAGGAAGGAATGATGTATGGATGAGGAAGCGTGATGGAGGAGGGTTGTTTTCTGCATAATGGAGTGTTGGAATGAACCATTTTTATTAGAGTAGTGCAGGATAAATCTTGAAAGGTACTCTGGGGCCAAATCCCACCAGACAATGGTGAAAGTATTGGATGTTTTAAAAAAAATCAATAGAGCAATGATGTGTGCATAGGACTGTGGGATTCAGTGCGGTAGGAACTGGTAGGATGGGTTGGAAGAGAAAAACCTTCTTTAGGTACTAGAGAACCTTTCCTAATTATAAAATTGGGACTTTTAATGAAAATGTTAGGTAAAAGGTTCTACTGGGATGATAGCGTTTTGAAGTCATAATATGAAAGAGTATTTTACAATGCTCATTTTAAGCAACTTTGGGAACCAAAGGAGTCAGCTTGCCTTTAGCTAGAACTTGGATGAAAGACACATAAATGTTTCTGGATGTCGACTGTTCCATTTGACCTTTCCTGACTCCTATTTTTACTGGTCTGGTGCTCTCCGTTTCTGGCCCATCAAAACTTGCTGTTAACAACTGTCTGATGTCAACCATTGATTCTTTGGTGAGATACAGCCCAGCGAGAGTATCTGAGGTTGCTATTACATGTTTACAGGAAATGAGATCCCCGCCCCCACTCCTATCACTACCCTCTCCTGAAACCTCCCAACCGCACAGAAGCAACATCTACCTGTAGTTAAAGCCAAGCCAGTCTGTGGGAGTTCTTCAAAAATAAGCACGAGAAAGGAACTGGACCCACTGCCACAATCGCAGCAATGTCTTTCCCTGGGAAAAAGTGTCCGCTGAAGTGACCTAGAAAGAAAACCTTCATAATTTGGTGTATAAACATAACAACTCACAAAGAATGAGCCAGAAGAGAGATACCATTGTTCCTAGTTAATTCTTTCTTATAGGATTAAGAAATTATGTTTTATCTTTGCTGGAAATAAATGTATTTTTTAAAGTGGTTAAAAGAAAAGAAAAGAAAAGAACTCCCCTGAAGAGACACCAATGAATTATCCTGACAAGAAGAAAACACTGACAACACCAATTCCATATGTTCTGATAACATCAAGGGGAGTCAGAAAAGCTCAGAATTGTGGGCCCCTGAGGGTGCTGTTGGGAGGAGGTATGATTGATAGTGACTATTAGACTCAGAAAGAATGGTCATATGCATCAAACTCTTCCCACTAAGCAGAATCAATTTATTATCCCACTGATTGTAGAAATGAATGATTAAATTTCTCTTAGCAATACATAAAATCATTGTAGACTATTCCTTCCACGATAGCTGTTATGAAAGTAAAGAGAAACCACTCATCTTTCCCTGTCCCCCTTCTCAGGCCTCAGTGACCCTTCTTCAGTTTGCATAGTTAACCACATTTCAGGCTATTCTTGAGTATGGATTTGTTTCTGTTTTGATGGGACGATATCTGTTTGTCAAAAGAATGTGCTTTATTACCACAGCCTGATCGATATCATTGATGAGTAAATGGGATTCTCTTGGTAGGCTGGAAGTTACCCACTCTCTGAAGGTTCACCCACATCAATTACTGTGAAGTTATTGGATTGATGTAGGAATCAAGATCAGCCCTATTCTGCGCTGATTTCTTGCATTCTCAAAGCATGGTAGGAAACCTAAAAACATCCTTTCAAAATCACTAGTAGTGGGGGCTGGAGAGATGGCTCAGTGGTTGAGAGCACTGGTTTCTCTTCCAGAGGACCAGGTTTAATTCCCAGAAACAACATGATGGCTCATAATGGTCTGTAACTCTATTTCCAGGAGACCGAGGGGGCCTCAAACTCACAGAGATCTGCTTGCCTCTGCCTCCTCAAACTTGCAATTTTAGGTTTGTCGCGGTCAGAAACCACTACGGTTCTTTGATCAGGGTGGTCAGATTTCTGAATCAACAGAAAAGCTGAAGTAGGGTAGCTGTGTCAAGGCAGAGAGGGGTGGGGCTGAAAGCCAGGAGCAAGGCACATGGAACTCCGTCTGAGCATGGTAGGGAGAACACAGAACTCAGCAGCCATTGCTACTGCTGTTCTTTACAGCTAAGGATATAGTAAATCAGGAAGCTCCTGAACCGACTGATAGTGCTTCTCTGCTCTGAAACACAGAGATCTGTAACATAAAAAATGTCAGTATTTTAAATGATAGTCACTGTTGACCCCCTTTCTTGGACTTTGGTTAAAAAAAAATCCTAGCTAGATTGGAGTTCAACTATTTCTCTTGCAGATCTATTTTCATATATCTTATCTCTAGTGCTTGGGGTGCTAACTTTCTCTTTTCATCCTAATGGTGGTAGCCAGTCTCTAGAATGTACCCAGCGATTCTCACTTCTCAGTATTCACATCCTTGTGTTGTTTTGTTCGACATGTCTGATGACTAGGATGAGGCAGGATGATGGCGCATCACTTCCTACACCAGATTACAGATGATGCAGATCCTATCCCAGACATTCTCTCATTTGTGTGTTCTCTCAATGACCTCTTCTCTTTCATGTCTCTCTGTCTGATTGTTTTATGGGAAAACATCAGCCGTGCCATTAAGACACACGGGCAGCCTCTGGATAGCCATTGTAACAAGGAGCCGAGGTTGCTAACACTCTTGAGAATGAACTTGGAAGTGGATTGTTTAAGCAGTTAAGCCTTGGCTCACATCGTGGCTGCAACTTCTTAAGAGATTGTGTATGAGCCAGAACCACCCACCTATGTCATTCCTGTGTTCACCACCCTCAGAAACGGTTGTCAATGTGGCAATCCTTTGTTGTTCTAAGCTACTACGTTTTGCAGGGCAGCAAGAGTTAGCCAACATACACAGAGGCAATGAAACATGAAATACCGTCTCTCTGTTAGGATGAGGAAATCCTTTCTCGATTTTCTGCAGGTGTCAGTTGCTTCTAGTGCTCTGTCAAGACGTTTTACCAAACTCTATAGACAGTAGTTGACCAGATAGCTTAGTTCCCTCAAGGGTTCCTTCAGTGTATAGGGTGAAGACACAGCTCTAAGGTGTCTGCTCACCCTAGTTCACTCCTGGGTCTCACCTTGAAATCAACACAACCTATAGTGGTTAAATAGTACAATGGTTTTTTTTTTATAACATTTTTCTCATACCTCAACAAAACATAGAATATTGTCAGTCTCTGTAATACCGAGGAACTTTGGCATTAAAGTTAATGACTGGTTAATGCCACAAAGTGGATCTCTTTTCATTGCTTGAAGGGCACCATTGCATATTTGATATCTAAGTGATAGGAATGCCAAGCACAGGGATATTTTTACTCCTTTATATTTAGTTTATTTATATTTATTTTATATATATTTATTTATTTATTTATTCATTTATTTATTTATTGTGTGTGGACATGTGCATGCCACAGTACGGATGTGGAGGTCAGGGAGCAACTTCTGGGAGTTGGTTCTCTCTTTCCACCATATAAATCCTAGGATTTGACTAAGGTCATCAGGCTTGTGGCAGGTTACCCATTGAGCTATCTTGCCTGCCCATTAAATACAATTCTTAAAATTGTTATTATGGAAAATTTGAAATCTATACAAAAGGAGTGAGTATATGAATCTCCTTGTTTGTATACCCATTGCCCTACTTTAACATGGCCAGCCTTGTTTTATACATTCTCCAATCTACTTATGTCCCATGCTTTCCTCCTGCCTTGGATTAACTGTATGTCAGTCCAAATCAGCATATTTTCCCCTAGGGGGCAAGGTAACCTTTGTGTGTGTGTGTGTGTGCATGTGTAGTATGTATGATGAATACATGTATGTAAGTGTGGGCATCCATGCCATGGCCTGTGTGTAGAGGTCAGATGTTAACCTTTGGTGTGCATCTTTGCCATCTTCCTTGTTTAGGGCGGTGTCTCCTGTTGTTCATCACTGTTCGTGTAGGTAGCTGGCCCAGGACTTTCTAGTGCTTCTCCTCTGTCCACCTCCCTGTGGTAGCACTTGGTTAAATGTGTGTGCTTCTGTATCAGGCTCTGCAGAGGGCTGGGGAATGAACTCTGGTCCCCATGCTTGCATGGTTAGTGCTTTATCTACTGAGCTGTCTCTCCAGCCCCAGGAAAAAAGCGACCTTAACAATCTTATTGGAGGGTTAGGAAGGGGGAGCTCATCTGTCTCTTCACTGATTGGTCCTAAGGAGATGTGATTTAGATGAAATACATTTGGGTTTTAGCCAAGTTACATAACTGGCCATCAACCTATATTTTATGTCATGATTTTCTCTAAGATAAAACTTAATTTTCAAACATTTTCATAGCAATGTCATACATTCATATTCTGGAATCTGGATTGGAAAGTAAAGGCAAAACTATGTTGGATTTTAGGATCTGCAGATTGAGCCAACCCACTGAACGATGGTGTGGTCTTTAGAAAATGATGGTTAGCCCCTATGATTCTGTTTCCCACCACTACAAAGAAAGTTGAGACACAAACGGCAGGTCAGTGGGTAGCCACCAAAGCCCGACTTTCCAGAAGACTGTGTGCATTACAAAGGTCAGACAGAATCAGCACTCTTTTACCCACATAGCTTCCCGCTGCTTTTCCAACACTCCTGGCTGCAGCGGTGCCTAGACCTCTTCACAGTCCTTATCACATCTGGAGTCCTGTTTTTCCAGCTGGTGCCCTGATTCTCTGTTGGAAGCTTCTTGATGTTCACCTTCTACCAACCTGTTCCCTGCTCTCAGGAGGTTCATTCTGTGACCCTTCCCTACACAGGCAACCTTTCCGAACTTCAGCTGTGGTTAAATGGATGAGTTCTCCCTCCCCAGGATCAAGCGGTGTTTATTCACTGTAAAGCAACCCCAGCTCCATGGGAAGAAAGTTCCAAGGATTGTAGGGGATAATATAAACACCCACACACACATTTTAACTCTTACACACACTGTCTCGTGTCAGACACACACACACACACACACACACACACACACACACACACACACACACACACACACATCCAAGCTGAAATAGTGACAAGCAACCACTTCTCCCCCAGCCTGAGTGACAGCTGGTAGGACCTCGTGGTTTAGAAATGGAGCTCCAGGATGGCTCTTGATAGCAGTATCTTTGTCTCTTCACCTTATTGGAGGTCAAAGGGAGTGGGGTGGGATGCCTGGAGGGCAGGTAGCTGGCAACTCCTTCCCACTCTGCCATAGAGTTCATTGGCTCAGATTTCATACACGGCCTCCTCCATGGAGTGTGTCCTGCTTGTTAGCCACAGGCACACAGTCTTGGCCTGTAGCATGTGGGCTGCATCTTTGGCTGCTTCCCCGCCAATGGGGCGGCTCTATTTGTCCTTGTCGCCACAGGCAGGGCTCACCACCACAGGTCCCTACTGGGCTGCCTCCTTCTCTTGCTTCTGAGCTAGCTCTCCCCATTTCTCTTCAGCCTTCTTTGGGTGGGGGTGGGGTGTTCCTGTAGGAGTCTTGCTCTTCAGCTGAAGGTGCAAACTCCCCTTTGAAGATCATGGTGTAGCTACAATTTCTTCATGTGTCCATTGTCTTGGATGAAATCAGACACCTCTTTTTCCATCTTTTCCCAAAACTCCCCTTTTTGTTGCTTGTGACAGCCAGCCCTAACCTGATGGCACTGTGTTATTGCCTGCTCTGTCCAAGTCAATTAACGACACTTCCCCCAGAGAGCTCAGACCTTCGTAATATTTATACATAACTTCCCTGTGATGGCTAAAGAAACTTAATATTGTACCAGGCATCCCTTAAGGGCTGCTGACCCTGGAATGCCTGTGAGATCCTAGTGGCCTATAGGTGACATAGAATAGGATAATGGAGCTGGACGTGGTGGCGCACGCCTTTAATCCCAGCACTTGGGAGGGAAAGGCAGGAGGATCTCTGTGAGTTCTCGGCCAGCCTGGGCTACAGAGTGAGATCCAGGGCAGCCAGGGCTACACAGAGAAACCCTGTCTTGAAAAACAAACAAAAAACAGTAGGATAGTGGTGTTCCTGCTGTGAAGTGTTTAACTGCTTACTTTCTGCTTTTGTAAACTTGCTTGTCGCTGTGGGACTGGGATGGAGTGGTCCTTTTATTACTATACAATGAGAAAGAGAAACGACTGAGGAGTTAAACCATTTTCTTGCCCAGCTGTGGATTCCATAAATAACCGTAATATACACCTGTGCTAGCCACATTTATAAACACTTCCTTTAGCCCCCTTTGGCCTGGCATGCTGTTTGGCTCCAAGGCTGCCATCTTTCTACTAGCAGTAGGAATGCATTCATTTAACCTAAGCTGAACTGAGCCTACGTTTTTGGTCTTTCCCAGTGGACTCAAATGCCACAACAGTCTTGCTTTTTTGTCTCTTCTAGCTTGCTGTTCAGTCTACTCTCCTGGTCACCCAGGCTGGGTGGCTTCTCCATGGAGCCTAGTAGTTCCAGTTTTAAAAAGCATATGCTCATCATAAAAACAGAGCATTAGAGATAATTAGGATAAAAATTTCTGTTGTATGAATTTAAACTTTCCTCTTTAACACAGCATACGTGGAAACCAGAATATTTACTTTTCACTCCACAGTTCAGAATTCATATCAAAGAAAATAAGGAATATGACAAATAGGCCATGGTAATTCAATGTCTTAATCAGAGATGAAAAATTGATATTCAACATTTTCAAACTCTCGAGTTTTTGTACAAAAGATGCCAGATCAAGGATATATATTCAAGACTATACTCAGAAGGGCAGATGATGTCCTTAAAGAGTATATTAAATAAAAGCTTCTTCGTGGTAGGATTTGCTGGCTTCCCAATGCCCACTCTCATATTCCTGCCCTGCAGTCTGGCTCTCTATGGTCCTTTCTATGCAGGGCTCTATTTGGGGTCATTTGCAAAACAGGGTTTCCTGCTTCAGCTTCTCCAGAGATACCTTGTGGCATTGGTCTTTGCTTTCCCCATGCCACTGTCACTTGGCTGGCTGTACTGACCCTTCGCTTCGTATTTCTTCTGAGCTCTCGGCAGCCCTGCGTCCTACTGACACAAACTGAGAAACAGAGAAGAAAAACGATGATTCTAACAGGAAGGAAAAATAAGTAACAGGGCAATAAAAATGAGGTAGAAATCAAGACCAGGAAGAAGCCAGCAGCAGCAGCAACAACAACAACAAAAACAGCAACAGCAAATCGCGTAGCATGTCAATAGTTTTAAAAATGGATTCCAAAAGCAGACATTTATTCTTTTCAAGTAGCAGATGCTGGAGTAGAGCGGGGACATTGCACCCGTGGGTCACAGGTCACTTGCAACAACCGAGGTAAGCTGCTTTCATGTCCGAGCTGTGAAGGGTCTAATTGTTTGTGGTTGGCGCAGTGACACTGAAGAGACAATTTCTTAGACTCTATACGGGTAAATATGAGAGGGACAGGAGGGGCGTGTGTACCCCAATATGCTCACAGTAGCTCTCTTGCAGCATAGCCCAAGTCTTTAGAGGGCAAAGACAGCTTCCCTTTCAGGAGGGAAAAGATGGGAAACAGCAAATAGAGCAGGTGGCTGTTTGTGAGAATGAAGCAGGCAGATTACTTCCTCTGCACGTTCTCCTGAATTTAGAATAGGAATTTCTAAGAGTCTAGGCTGAAAGCATTCATGACAGCACCAGCTCAGGCCATTACAGGTTCTTGGAGACTGTGGATTCTGTTGGTGCTCGCCGAGCACACAATGAATTGCCTCACCTCTTGGTCTGAGAAGAGGTTAATCAATGGGAAAAAAAAATTCCCACCGGAATTAGGACAAGATAGGCCTGTCTTTGAGAATATCACTTGTCCCTGGTACTTGAATGTTGTTGGTCACGACACGTAAAGACGACCGGATGAAGAGAGCTGAGAAACTGGGAAGTATGAAGGTCAAATGTTATGATTTGTGAATAGAGAATGTCTAAGCCATGCTGTCCATAGCATTAAAAACTACTTTTATAGTAACTGATCCTTTAAAATATTTACCACTGATCCGAATGTAACAATAAAAAGAACTTTATGAGTCTATAAAGTGGGAGTGAGTCTGATCATACCAGGTAACACATCTTGTTTTATCACAAAAGTCACACTGAATTCAGCTGTCTCACTTACAACAATTACGTTTCTGGTTATCCATAGACTGGATTTCAAAATCTGACTTTTAAAGTGTAGGGATAAGTTTCAAAATTTGATTATATGAAATTGAAAAAAAACTCCATGTATCAAAACATAGTATGCCTTAAATATTTTTACAACTTTATTTTTATTAAAAGTGGCTTTTTTTTTTTTTTTTTTTTTTGAGACAGGGTTTCTCTGTAAAATTTTGTTGCCTGTCCTGGATCTCAATCTGTAGACCAGGCTGGCCTTGAACTCACAGAGATCAGCCTGGCTCTGCCTCCCGAGTGCTGGGATTAAGGGTGTGGGCCACCACTGCCCGACACCTTATTTTATTTTTATGTTCCTTAGAATATGTATAAAGAAGATATTCTACATACTTTCCAGTTTTAATTTATTATATTGTATACAGAAAGGTAGTTAGGAAAACATAGCCACAAATAGGAGCTCCTTGAGATTTGTGCTGGTTAGTTTTTTTTTTTTGTTTTTTTGTTTTTGTCAAGCTGGAGTCATTTCAGAAGAGGTAACTTCAGTTGAGGAATTGACTGTATTAGATTAGCCATGGGCAAGGCTGTCAAGCATTTTCTTAATTGATGATTGACGTGGCAGAGCCCAGCTTACTGTGGGAGGTGCCGTCTCTGGGCAGATGGCCCTGAGGTGTAGAAGGAAGCAAATTGGGCAAGCTGCAGGAGCAAACAAGTATGCAGTCCTCTCCCATGGTCTCAGCTTCAGCTCCTGCTTCCAGATTTCTGCTTGAGTTCTTGCCCTGGCTTCTTGTGATGATGGACCCGTAAGACATAAGAAACCCTTTCCTCCCCAAGTTGTTTTTGATCACCGTGTATTTCATGCAGTAGGAAGTGAACTGGGACAAGGATCTCCATTTTTAGCATTATAAAGGAATCCTATGATCAAGAAGTTTTAAGACCCAACTGACAACCACATACATTAAAGTAATGGGGGCTTTCAAACGTATTATCTGGATAGTAGATTTTGTACACTTCCTTTGGAACACATTGTCATTTAATTATCTATTGAAATTGAACGTGTATATACTTCATGATTTACAATTCCATACCCAGATAGGTACTTAAAAGAAATTTATGTATTCTCTTAGGGACGTATACAAGAACATTCATAACAATCCTAGCAGTATCAAACTGGAAACACCTCACATATCCACTAGTTGTAGAACAGATCAATTTTCATGTATGCAATCATACAAGCATTTGCATTTATAGAAAAGCAAAGCAGAGCCAGGTGAAAGATGCATGCCTAGTTGATAAAATCATAAAGAACACCAAGGGAATGCTTATCACAAAAGTTAGGACAGTGGCTGTCTTGCCAAGTAGGTGGGTAAAGTAGCAGAGTTCACAGGAAGACTTTCGGAGAGGTAGCAATGTTTCTTGGCCTATGCGACAGTGCTTGGTGGAGCCTGGTTTGTGGTAACTTAGGCTTTCATTCTCTGTATCGTATTTCACAATATAAAGGCACAAACTCTCCTCTCTCTTTGTTTAGAGTTACTGAACATTCTTGAAGACCAGCAATGAAAATAGGGACAGAAAATAATTTGTCTATGTCTTAGAAGTTAATCTTCCTAGGATGTTTTTGTGCCTTCAACTAGAAGAAAGGCCATATATACAAGTACAGGAGCTCTACTTCCAGAGGTCTACCATTGTTTCTGTGCATGTAGGTTTCTCTCTACTGGGTTCCAATCATCATCAAGCCTAGAATGGGCTAGAACCCAAAGGAGTGGGTTCACTAAGATGGCTCTTCTAATTGTGAGGCTTTGTTTTTTTTGTGGGTATCAGAAGCATCTTAGCGGACCAGGTTTCATGCGAAACACCCATCCCTCTTTGAAGCATGACATAAATTTCAGGGCACTATGCTTGGAACCTGCTCTTGTGAGGGGAGGTAGTAGGGAACTCATCATTAAGGTCACCTGCATCCCATAATATCACAGTGTTTTTATTCTCCACATTGATCCTGACTCTTAACCAACCTGATGGTGCCATACAGGAGAGCTACCCGCTCAAATACTTGGTATGTCACAGCCCTCTGTAGAGAATTAGGTACATAAAAGGTTCCATAACTGCTTGGCTACCTATATGTTTTCGTTAGAGTATACATACTCAAATCCATGTCAAGTGGTTTTTCTACTGGCCGAGTTTACATCAAGGTTTTAATCATCTAGGATAAAGATGATTTCTTTATCTATGATGTTACTGTACTGATGTTAAATTTATAAATTTGCCAAGAGTTGGCAAATTGAGGGATTCGGACTTCAACCTGAACAAAAACTACCTTTATTTTCACTTAAAGCATGCTGGTAGTGTTAGGTTGAACTCTCCCCAGTCAGCACAAAACGGACAATGAACCTGAGGACACTGCAGCTTATAGACTATTCTAGTAAAGCATTTTACAGGGTTGTAAACAAACGTGCTTGGTGGTTTTTCAGCATTATTCTAGTAGCATCTGGGAAGGTTCTGAGAAACGTAAAGCCCGGATTGCTAAAATGTCAAGCAGGAGCGCCCCCGGTGCTCTCAGTAATGTACTGGTCCTCTTGTCCCTTTTTCGTCTGAGTGAAAATGCTAATGGCTTCCCCTAGGAAGAGCACAGTGGTTTCAGTAGCAACAATAAACACAATTTTTTTTTTTTT
>CABHPH010129615.1:0-49975 GCA_902168325.1 Peromyscus nudipes | reverse complement strand
CATTGAATAAAGTTTGAAAGAGAAATGAATATCCTAAGAATCTAGACTGAGTGAGTATAGGGAACAATAAGTAAAAGTACATAAGTAGAAAATTAATAAATGAAATATCTGACAGGCAAATTATAACTAAATGCAGCAAAACAAATTGAAAATTAATGTATTAAATTAGTGAAAAGAGAAGATTAACTGCAGGTATAAGCCAACATGATTGACAGGGGATTTTTTTTTAAAGCAATCATGAAAAGAATAATAAGTTTTGAAAGCCAAAGAAAATAATTCTTCACTTAGGTTGCTCTAATCTTAAAATTGGTTTCAAGAAGGGTAAAAACGACACTGCAGGTAACCAGAAACAAGTTTTGGTATTCTATCGCACAGTGGGTGGTTGTAGTTAACAATAACGTCTTTCCAAATGGCTAGAAAACAGGCTTTTAAATGTTTGAATCACAAAGAAATAACAAATGTTGAAAGCTATGAATTACGTTGCTCCTATTTAAACTATAAGCTATGTATATGCACTTTATATATTTTGAATGGTATGCCTTCAAATATAAATAAAATAAAATGTATAGTCAAATAATAAAAAAAGAAAGAATATATTCCAAATTTTTTTAAATTAAAATAGTTTACACTGCTTACGCATTGCTTAAGTGATATAAAATTATAATTTAGATAAAGAAGGGCAGGAGAAGGAAGATGTCAGTACTACTGAATATAAAGAGATAATAAAATAATAATTAATGCTTACAGGTTATACAAAAAAAGTAAAGGTGAGTAGAGTTAAAGATTTTAAAAATGTTATAATGTTGTAATATAAAACTAGTGACTTAGTTTGTTAACACTTGATTTCATAATAATCAATAAAAATAACTCAAGTCCTCTTGGATGTAGAAAAATAAAAGATAATACCATTTGACATAAACATAACAAAAACACAGTATCATCAATCAAATTTGCAAGTTTTCTAGAAATAAATAATATAATTATATCATATATAAAATTGGCTAGTGTGAATATAATTTATAGTATACAGTAAAGAGTTTGCTTATTATATAAGATACCAAGAGTGATCATTGGAAATATAGAAATATGAATTATCTGTAAAATATGTGATATGATTCCAGTATAACATTAACAATGATTTAAAATTAATGAATTAGAAGGATATTCTGAAGGAGGTGAATTCTGAGACTCTAAGTAATAGAATATTAATATAATAAACATTTGTCAGTCATTTCTTAAGCAGTACTTTGTGTTTCACATAATTAATGAAAATTTCAACATGTTTTGTTGCAGTTAATGGGATAAAATAATTCCAACATATATATAAATCAGCAAATCTGAACTGCCCTGGAGGAATCATTATAGAAAACACACTAGACAACATTATAATTTTATGACTATATATATCATTTTCGTGAATTCGAAAGCAGAATAATAAAACTTATCATAAGAAACATTTTAAAGTATGCTTGTTTTTTTAGGACACCATAAATAAAAGGACCTACAATACTTATAAAGGAGTAATTGGTAAATCGATCAGCCATAACGCAGTTTCTGAAATATTTGAGCCTATTCTTTCACTGAAGCTGGAGTTGAAAGATGACATGTCCATATTCCTTAAAAATCATTCTCTTGGAAGTGTCACCTAAAATCAGCACTTCAAATGCTTTCCTTTATCTGGCCTCTGTGAGGATTTATAATTTAAGTAATAAGTGTATCGACCTTATTTATTTTTCTCTTCCAGACTTTGATAATCAGTAAGAAATTATATAAACTTCAGACTCAATTTTGTGAGATTTGATTAAGATGCCCACCCTAGTTCTCACCATGTTGGTGATATGATGGTCACATATTGTTGTGCAACTGCAAATGAAACATATCTTCAGTTCACAATTTTATTCGTACAATGACACCATTAACTCTCAAAATGTTGTATGTCTCATATGATGTTAACATTAATCTCTAAATCAGTCAGAGAGTGTGGAAGCAACTGGAGCACCTGACTTAGCCACCATGGCATGCTATACCATATTTCAAAAGAAATGCTTGCTATAGTTATAGAAAATTTGGAAATTCTTTAGTAGAGCATCATATTTGCTTCTTATAGGAATCCATGAGATCAGGACATTTATGGTAAGTACAGTGCTCTTTCAAGTATCTAATTGTATAAGAGCAAAAATATATTTTTTTTTAAATCTGGTATTCCATAAACAAACTTCATTTTCATAAGAAGTAAGAATCCTCAAGGCTGTATGGCTACTTTATGTTCTATGTGAACAACAAATACCACTTGGATGTCAGTGATGTAGCACATTACAATTATTGCTCCATTCATATGTGGAGAGTCTGAAAAGCTTTTGTAGATTTGACAATAGCTTGTAATTGATTTCTAGCAATATTCCAAAATAAATAAGTAGTCCTCAATTAATCCATGCTTAGAATTCAATTCTCCCTCCTTAGTTGTAGTTCATTACACAATGGTGTTTCATTCCTGCAAAGGTACAATGCAAAATTCAGTACACAATTAAAAAACACTGTATCCGACAGTATCCTCCTGTATTTTAAATGACCATATTCTCAAATGTCATTTTAATACTACCAATTATAAAAGACCTCCAAGCAATTTTGTTTAAACCTTGTATTCTAAACCTTACCTTTTCCAACTAACATAATTGAAAATTTCTCTTGAATAAGTGTTGTTACTTCTTGCTTTGTTTTTGCAGTTATGCTCAAGCTTGGTTGTGAGATTACTTTATATCAGACATGTTCATCGAGGGACACAAAATACAGACTATGAAAGGCAAATGATACAGCCTGAAAAAAAAAACTTTCATTCTCCCTTCTCTGATACCAAATATTTCATTTTCAAGTTCTTCTGTAAATGGTAAACAGCTTTTGAAGAACATATTGCCACTAACCTTTTGTGAATAAAACAGAAGTGGATGATATCTGATTACCATGTATAGAAATATTCCAAGCCCATTTTTCACATTTCATGAAAGAATGCAATGTTCTCTTTTGTCCCACCCTACGGATATATAAAGACAATTCTGAAAAATGACAAATTATTCTTCTGTATTGCTCTTTTGCCAGTTCTCCAGTTCCAGTTTCAGTGCCTAGAATATCCTAATGTTCCTCTTTATTGTTTTGTTTTTCCAGCTCTCCCTTAGGATCTGATGACATTTCACTTTCTAAGTAAGCAAACCCAGAGCAACAATGACAATAAATTTGTCAATGTCTTTTTTCACAGCACAGTTTTATTTTGCTCATATTTAATTTTCTGCTTGAACTAACTCCAGTCAATAGTCTCAGTCTAATCTTTTTCTTTCATTTACTTTAATTGATAAAGTATATATATATATAAATATATATATAGTCACATGCTTTACAACATACATGTGATGTTTTTCATGAAGTGAAAAGAAATAATTCTTATTAACATATCTATTATATTATCTCAAATCCTTACAGATTTTGTGTTCAAATCATCTTTTAGCATTTATAACATAATACTGTTATTTTTTTTTACCATAGACTGACTATTATTCAAATTTGCCAACAATTCCTTCCTCCTGGATAACTGTGACTCAATAGACTTAATCCAGCATTTCTCCATTCCATTTCCTTTTGAGCTCTGACAAGTCTCATGCAAACCTCTGCTTCTATGAGCTCACAGTTAGAGATGGCACACTATTGTGAGCCCTTCTATTATTTGTCTTTCTCCGTGTGACTTACTTCACAATATATCACACCGTGTGTTTATTCATGTTGTTGCAATTCAGAAGAATTCTTTTTTTAAAAGTCAATGTGATTTCTATATAACTCCTTCAGTGAAACCGATATGCTTTCCAAACTAAGCCCCTCACAGGTGTGCTGGGAGTGTGCACCACCACTCCTTCTCTGCAACATCTAAAACTTACAATAGCCAAGTGTATCTCACTGGATGACAAATATTTTAATCCATACAGACCTGTGTGAATTCACTCTTCTCTGAATAAAATGAAATTCTTATTAAAATGTTTTAAGACCTGTTACATTTTTACTTTAGTGTATTTGTGCACAAAAATCTTGGAACCATTTGTATTTGTGGATAATATTCATAGTTCACATATGGTTTTATTGAGTATCAAAAAGCATACGTAATGTCATGTCCAATAATTGAAATAATTGAGAAATGAATAATCTAAGACCGAAACTGTATATTCTTTTTCAAATCAAATAAATAAACTGAATAAAAGAGACATGTAAATCATCTCCCTGAAGCAAATATGGAATAAAATAAAATAAGAGATTTATCACCAAAAAAGTATAGCAATAATAACATAGATTAAGCTTTTGAATTTTGATAATTACTATTAGTATGATAAACATGATAAATAAAACTAGATATATTTTTGTGTCACAAGAGAAATACAAGAAAAGAACACTCATTTTCCTTGATAGATGTACATATATAAATATATCATAATATAGAAAATACATATGCATTCTAATATAAAAAAAAGAAGTATCATCAAAAACTTTCAGTATAAGTTTTGGCTCTGAGGTATACATTTTAATAAAAAAGACACAAATATTATTTCTATAGTAATGTGTAAATTTAGAAATGATTGAATCTTGAAATATGGATGATTAAGAATGTGGTTGATTTCTAGTTATATGTTTAACTTCATAATGCAGATGACTGAACTGGTCCCATAACTTACCTCCAATTTATTGAGAGCTTATTTGGAAACAGTGGAAACTGAGAGAGAATTCACCTGTGAAATGTTACTGTTTATGTCAGTTCGGATTTACTCTCTGGTTTTGTTGGAATGTGAACACTGAGTTGTTTTTAAAATAACATCCTATTGACCCAGGCGATAGTGGCACATGCCTTTAATCCCAGCACTCAGGAGGCAGAGGTAAGCAGATCTCGTTGTGTTTGAGGCCAGCCTAGTCTACAGGGCTAGATCCAGGAAAGGTGCCAAAGCTACACAGAGAAACCCTGTCTCGAAAAACCAAAATAAATAAATAAATAAATAAATAAATAAATAAATAAATAAATAAAATAACAAAATATAAAAAATAACATCTTATTGGTTTCTATACATGAGAATGAATACCAAAAATAGTGTGTGTGTGTGTGTGTGTGTGTGTGTGTGTGTGTGTGTGTGTATTATAGACAATGGGAATACCAGCTAATTTGCCATTTTGGTCTGTACTAGATTACACGATCTGACACTGTCTCCACTATTTTTTTTAATCTGTTTTCCCTTGAGAGTCTTCCCTGTTCTCTTTTTACTAAAAGAGATAAAGGCAACTTTAATAACATAGTATAAAGGCGGTGAAGAAAACAACACAGGTGTTTAGCTGCCCTCTGTTAATCATCAGTCTTCAGTCTGAAGATATGACAAGGACACCTCTACCTTTGCGGGTAGATCAGAACCTACTTTGAATAAAGGAACTCAAGGTGAATAAGTGCAACAAGAAACTTCTTGCTGCTTTTCTGAGGTATTTCTTTTTGGTGACTTCAAAATGGGCCACCTCCACTATCTGCTACTTTCTGTTACTCTCTGTAATTTGTCAGTGTACTAACTGGCTAGGAATTTTTGGAGTGTTACCTGGCCATTAACTCTTGAGGAAACTCATCTTCCAGTGATGCACATCTTTTACTAAGTCAGTAGGGGAAAGCATTAGATTTTCAAAACCCAAATTAAGTCTTCTTTCAATGAAACATTGGTTTGTTTTGTTGTTTTGTTTTGTTTTGTTTTGTTTCGTTTTGTTTTTGAGACAGGGTTTCTCTGTGTAGCTTTGGTTCTTATCCTGGAGATCACTCTGTAGACCAGGCTGGCTTTGAACTCAGAGAGATCCTCCTGGCTCTGCCTCCCAAGTGCTTTGACTAAAGGCATGCACCACTGTTGCCCAGCTAAACAGTTTTGACTTTTATATTTGCAATGTTTCTCATTTTAAACATCTAATTATTTAGAAACAAATAAAAAAACATAATGTCTGTGAGTATCATAGGTGCTTTCAGAAAACTGTGAATTTTTCATTTAATTTCCCATTTATGTATATTCAATACTATTTACTTTGTTCAAACTATGCTGTTTCTATTTTTTTTATTTTGTTTCCAAAACATCATGACCTCAGCTTTCCCTCTTTCCACTAGTCCCATTTCCCAACCTTACCTCTGCATCTTTCCCTCTGTTTCCCTTCTGAAAAGCACAGGCCTTCCAGGAATCTTCATTTCACCCAACAAGGCATAACAAGTTACAATAGCAAGACACAAAACTGGTGTTTTGTAAGGTAAGGCAACCCAGTAGGAGGTAAAAAGGTTTCATGAGAATAAAGAGTCAGACACACTTCCACTCCCACTGTTAGGAGTATAACAAAAACACCATGCTAAAACTAATATGCTGAGAATATAGCTCATACCTATGCAGGTTCCATGATTGTGCCTCAGTGTCTGTGAGACTCTATCAGCCCTACTTAGCTGAAGTCTGAGGGCTTTTTTATTCTCCTGGTGTCCTTTACCATCTCTGGCTTCTACATTTCTTCCTTTGCCTCTTGGGTTCTCCAAGATCCAAGTGGAGAGGCCTGATAGAGATCTCCAGTTTTGACTCTCTCTTCCTAATATTTGGCTGTGGGTCTCTATATTTGCTTCCGTCAGCTGCCAGCAGTAGCCATTTGATGAGGAGATTGATGGCTAGCCACCAATCTTAAAGGCTATAATTAGGAATCATTTTATTCTTTTTTCCTTTTTTCTTTCTTTCTTTCTTTCTTTCTTTCATTCTGTCTTTCTTCCTTCCTCCCTCCCTTCCTTCTTCCTTTTTTCTCTTTTCCTATCATGGGTCTCTGGGCTATTCAGTCTCCTGGTCCTGGACATCCAGACAATGTGGGTACACGGGCTCATTCTAGCATGAGTTTTCTGTAGTTGTAGGGGCTTCAAATTGGAGCCATCATTGGTTGGCCCCTCCCACATGTTCTGTTCCTTCATTGCCTCAGTACATTTGGCAGTCAGCCTCACTAGTAGAGTGATAGTTATGTGGCTGGGTTTGTGTTCCGGTCTCACCTCTGGAAGCCTTGCCTGGTTACAGAAGGTGATTTCTTCAGGTTCCAAATTCTCTATTATTAGGAGTCCACCCCCGGATCAAAGTCGTGGAATCCAGAGAGATTCTTGTAGACTAGGTTTCCACATAGCCTCCTGTAGTTGGAAGTTTTCCTATGTCCCTCCCAGCTGGAGGTTGAGACAAATCTCTTCCACTCACGTTCCCCAAGTAAACATACAGAGGCTTATATTAATTATAACTGCTTGGCCATTAGCTCAGGCTTATTACTGACTGGCTCTTAACCGCTGAGCCATCTCCTCTTCCTATACAGCTCTGTCACTTTCTGTCTGTCTGTACAGACCTCCAATCCTCCATGGTTAATTAGTGTTGGAATTAAGGAGTGTGCCACCACACCTGGCTCTGTTTCCAGTGTGGCCTTGAACACACAGAGATCCTGGCTGCTAAGAGATAGGATTAAGGGCGTGTGCTAACACTGCCCAATATCTTTGTTTACTTAAAATGGTTTTCTTTTTCCTCGGATTTTCAGGCAAGCTTTACTTATTAAAGCACAAATAAAATATTACCACATTTCAGCACAAATAAAATAACACCACATTTGTCAAATATAAATAAACTAGATATTGTAATTGTAATTCCTGTTTGATAACTGTTCTATTATATGTAATTTTACTTTGTTAAAGTTAAAACTTTCCTTTTTGATTAGACAGAAAAGGGGAAGTGCTGTGGAATGTGCTATATGCTGTGAATGTGTGTTGCTCTGATTGGTTGTTAAATAAAATGCTGATTGGCTAGTAGCCAGGCAGGAAGTGTAGGTAGGATAAGCAGACTAGGAGAATTATGGAAAGAGGAAGGCTAAGTGAGGACAGAGGAAGCAAGATGTGAAAGCAGAGCTGAGAAAAGGTACCAAGCCCCATGGCTAAGCATAAATAAGAATTACGGGTTAATTTAAGTGTAAGAGCTAGTCAGTAATAAGCCTGAACTAATGGCCAAGCAGTTATAATTAATATAAGCCTCTGTGTGTTTACTTGGGAGATGAGAGTGGGAGAGGTTTGTCTCAACCACCAGCAGAGAGGAACACAGGAAAACTTCCAACTACAGTCTCCTCCCCCCCCACAGCCCCAGGCATATAAATTTCATTAGTCCCTCACAGAACTCTTTCTCTTCATCCCACCCCTGCCTGATCTCTACAAACATGGTATGGACTCACTTATGAGTGGATATTAGCTGTTAAGTCAATGACAATCATGCTGCAATCCATAGACTCAGAAAGGCTTAGCAACAAGGAGGACTCTAAGAGTGATGCATGGATCTTCTTGGGAAGGGAAAACAGAAATAATCAAGTGGGTAGACTGGAGCAGATGGGGATGACAATTGGTGTTTCTATATTTCTTTTATTTTCTTTTTATACAGGGTTCCTCTGTGTAGATTTGGAGCCTGTCCTGGAACTTGCTGTGTAGACTAGGCTGGCCTTGAACTAGGTATTCTTATTTTTAAAGGTTTTTATTATTTCCATTTTATGTTTTTTGTCTGTATATCTATCTGTGCAACATGTGTGCACATTTTCCTTGGAGTTCGAAAGAGTTTGGAGTTTGGTGCTCTAGAACTGGGGTCAGAGATGTTTGTTCGTCACAATATGAGTTCTGGGAACTGAACCTAAGTCCTCTGCAAGAGTACCACATGATGTTAACTGATGAGCCCTCTTTCAGACCACAAATCATAGCATTTTGAAATATCTTCAACAAAGATTATGACTTTGGATAACTTAGAAATGGCTTCCTTATTTGTAGGAAAACGAAAAAAAAAGTACCATGTGTCCTTATTTCTGTTATGTATATTTCAGTTCTGAAAATGGTTCATCTAGTCAATCAGAGTTTCATTTTATCTTAACTAAATTGGGCCTTCCTATTTATATTTTGCCCATATGCACATCTTCATATTTGTTTGACAGACATGTGCTCTTACATGATTGGCAAAGTATATGTCAAAATTATACATTCTTTTGTATTTAAAACGTAACACAGAACATAGCATAGTATTGATATTGCAGTTCATATTTGTTTGCTGCTCTTATTTGATTATCATAATGTAACCATCCCTTTATGCATTGTGAATAATTTGAACGTTGTTTAGTTCTTTTCTAGAGTAAATATATCATGATTAGTAGCACACATATAATTAAAGCCAGTTTATAATATTGACATGGTGTAGATGGTCTCTCTAAATATCTCAAATATTAGGTATTTTCATGAGGATATTAAGCACATTATAATAATATACTCCTGTATTTTTCTTAAGATACATATTTATGAATTTCTTATTCTAGTCAAATGATTATGATTACACATTTCATAAAACTCAAAATCTTGTTTTAATTATTTAGTTTTTCTATACTTTATTCCTATTGTGTAGTGATCTTGACTTACATCTTACATTTCTAAGCAGCAATCATCTTAATATCCCTTATTTTATTTGATCATTCTATCCTCACTTTTACATAACTTATACAAATTAAATAGTATTAGCTCATTTTGATCACAACTTTGATTAATTCTTATAAATACAATTAAATATTTTTTAATACTTTTGTCTTAGAAGATTCAGCTCTCTGGTTGATTCATTCATGAGATTTTTATCTTCATGCTTAAATATTTAATTATCCTCATATTCTTTTAGTATAAAGAATGCTTGTATTATAACTTATGTTTGTTCTCCTTTTATATTTCTTTTTTATGATTCGTTTTAATTTTAATTATGTGTAAGTGTCTGAGAGTGAAGATATAAAATTGTATTCTCCTGTCCATGAAGATCAGAAGAGATGGTAGGGTTTACCTGGAACTGTAGTTACAGGAGTTTGTGTGTAACAGAGCATGGGTGCTAACAACCAAATTTGGGTGATCTGTAAGAGCTGAAAATGTGATTGATTGCTGAACTATCTCTCCAGCCACTACTTTTTATTTCTTAAAATATTGCACTACAGGGGGAAAATACTGTAAGAGCCAGATGACAAGGAAATCTGCTGTGAGATTGTGTCTCAGAGGTGACAGGGAAGCTTCACCCATATCTCTTCAATAAAATGGCTGTCTTTAAATAGACAACAACAATAGATGTGTTAACATGGAAAAGGGGAATTTCAGAGGGGTAACCCCTAGGACCAATTACTCCTGGGAACACAGACTGCTCAGTGCAGGAAAAATAGTCATCCCCAGCAAAGAAGCTAATATCAAGTAGTCAGCCCTGAAATCACATACTTATCAGCAAAACTAAATGAACTCAGTTAATTATATTTATAGGTTTATGCATTTTTATATACAACAAAAATGAGATCATCAAGTTGAGAAGGACATGGACAAGGCTGTGGGATGGAAAGGGGAAAGTAATTATGTAATAAACTACATTAAATTACATAAAAAAGGAATTATGTTTTCATTAGAAAAATAATGTCTCTTGGATACCCATTATCATCATCTCTGAAGTAGATTGGTACTACCAGGAGCAGACAAGTCTCATAGTCATAAAAAAAAACCTACTTTATTAAAATATCTTAAATGTCATATTCTGTATTTCTTATTCTTTCTTTGTGCCAAAAGTAAGCAACTGACAAGAAAATGACCTTGCCTCAACTGCTGAGAGTATGCTGTCCAAATAGGACAAGCAAGACACAAAAGAAAGGATCACTGAACTTTGCCAAGACAAGGTAAGAAAGCTCTTCAGAAAATCCAGCTTCACAAATAAGTCTGGCAGATATGCTAGGCCTGTAGGTCAAATTTTTGAATGTTGCTTGCTTGCACTTCCTGCTTACCAAATATTTTTTCCTTCTCAGGTCTCTAAGGGAATGAAGAATAGATAGTTACAGTTATAGTTTTCCTTGATAACAAATTCAGGAAAGTGTGTAAGTTTGAGAGACATCAAAAGATAGTTTTTGGTTGGCAATTCAAGTCAGGATAAGAAATGAATTAGGTACACTTTGGACTCACCAAAATAGGATAAATAATGGAGTATTTTCTTTGAAATTGTTCACTCTTAATGGACTAGACAATAGTGATGTGATTAATGCCTGTGTATCTTGTACATAGTTATTGTATCTATTGTATATATTTTTTCTTATATTAGTCATAGTCTTCTATTTTTATTTTAGACAAAAAGGGAAAATGTGATTTTTGTGTATGCTCTAACAAATAAAGCTTGCCTGAAGATTAGAGGACAAAGCTAACCAGTGGTGGCACATACCCTTAATCCCAGCACTTGTGATCTCATGCCTTTGCTGCCAGTAATTGAGAGGCACACATGCCTTTAATCCCAGCACTAGAGAGATTGAGATAGGAAGTGATATGACTGGGCAGAGAAAAGGAATCTAAGGTAGGAGGAGAAAGGAGCTCAGTCCTTTTCAGTTGGAATGTTGAAGAGATAAGAGGTGGCTTGTGGCCGGGCGGTGGTGGCGCACGCATTTAATCCCAGCACTCGGGAGGCAGAGGCAGGAGGATCTCTGTGAGTTCGAGGCCAGCCTGGTCTCCAAAGCGAGTTCCAGGAAAGGCGCAAAGCTACACAGAGAAACCCTGTCTCAAAAAACCAAAAAAAAAAAAAAAACCACACACACACACACAAAAAAAAAGAGGTGGCTTGTTTCTTTGTCTCTCTGATCTTTCAGCATTTACTCCAGGAAAAAAAGAAAGAAAAATAATGTCTCTGATATCTTATTCTGGACAATGTCTAGTAAACTAATGCTAACTTGCTTTTATGCACTCTACAAGTAACTTGGTATTTTTTTCTCAGAAATTTTGCCTTTAGTTCATACTATTTTTAATTTATTTGTATGTGGTGGAGTCATATGCATTTAGGGCATACATGTCATGTACATAGAGGTCAGAGGACAGCTTTTGAGAATTAAGTTGTTTCTTGCCTTCTACCAAGTATAGCTCAGAACTGTACTTGGGTCATCAGGCTTGGTGGCAAGTGACTTTCTTTGTTGAGTTATCTTATCAACCATTCTATTGTTATTTTTATACATTCATATTGTAATACTTTTATGAGGATTTGAATTAAAATTGTCAAAAATAGTACAACGTCACTAATATGAAAAAATTTGTTTCCTAATGTTATAATACATATTAAAATAAATGATTTGAATACTATTTTATCTCTTACCTCATATTTTCAAGAGCTCCATACACTTATCAGATTTGAGTTAAATTAAAAGTTGGTTTAGTATTAACATTAATATGCTTGTGGTATTTCACATTCTGATATTTATCTTGAGTTTATTATTTTTTTCATAGTCTTGCATTTTTTTGTTGTTTTTTTGTTTTGTTTTTATCTTCCATGTGTTTTGATTCGTTCAGATTTTCTTTGCTCTATATTCAAATCTAAATTTAAAAAATTCCATTATATACTAATTACCATGTTATGCAAATTTCCTTAGTTAGAAAGTTTAGCTCAAAGATATTGATTGATGGGATAACTTGCTCATTTTCTATTGTTTTGTAGTAACTATTGTGTATGGCTTCTGATTTTTTACTGTGTATTCTATGAACTGCTTTGAACATTTACACATAAGCTATTATGTGTATTTTATGGCTACTGCAATCTATTTAGTTACTTAATGGTATTTATTATTATAGGACTAGCAGTAGAAAAATAAAGTTTATTCATATTTTTTTAGAATTTACATCTTTATTGTTCTTTCTGTAATTTTATGTATTTCCCTATTTAAAAAAATAGATTCTTTTTTTGATACACTATATCCTGACTAATGTTTCACTACCTCTATTTCTGCCATCTAAAAAAAAAAAAAGAAAAAAAACCTTGCAGTTTTAAAAGTCGAATTATCCTTAGTGCATGGCTCTCCTTTTCACTGTTTTAGTCTTTCTCATTATTTCTATTGATATAAAATAAAAAATGCATTCCCCTTTTGTAAATTCTCCACTGACACAGTTCTGCTACCCTCTTTGACTGCAGGAGCATTAGGGAGTGCTTTCAATTTCATAGTATTCAACATCTTATGCTACATCTGGTATTGCAGGATATTGGATCACACTGTGAACCCTGAGATTGTGATAGTTACTGGAAAAACCTATTTCTAGTTGTGGTGTGGCTCAGCCCTAGAACACACCTTTAATCCAAGAGCTTTCTGCTTAAATATTGTAAACAGGATTAAAAGAATTAACTATAGGTCAAGAGTCACCAAAGCAAGCAAAGTTGATAGGAAGGCACCAAAGAATTATTAAGAAAAAAATGATAGAGAGTAATGGAGAGTGAGAGAAAAGACAGAGAGACTCACAAAAGATAGATAGGAAGTGGAAGGGAGGGCCATTCAGTTGGAGGAGTCATGTTGAGGAAGGTCAGCTGGGTATTTGTTCTGCCCCTCTGAGCTAGTAGGCTTTTACTCAAGCATCTGGCTCCCAAGTCTCTCTCTGTCTCTCTGTCTCTCTGTCTCTCTGTCTCTCTGTCTCTCTCTCTCTCTCTCTCTTGCTTGCTTTTTTGATGTCATTATTTGACTCCTAGATAGATTTAAAGTTCCTGGAAGCTCAGTCTTCCTTCATAATTTATTTTCTATCTTTGCTGAAAAACCAGCACACCACAGTCAGAAGAAAACTTCTGGGTAAAAAGCTGTGTTCTTTTAAAAGTTGAAGGACATATTCTCAATATTTATAAAATATTATAATGTATTTTATTCATTTGAATGTTATTTGCATATTGATAATAGCAATGAATCTATTGATAATGATAATTTAATATATGTATATAAGAATTGTTTATCTAAACTAGATTTCAATTTTCTATAATTCATTATATATTCAAAGAATGTTTTAGGAACTTGATAATATAACAGACATTTTGATATAAGAATAGAATTCCATCATAGCAGACATTACTTCTCTTCATATTTAGTTTTCCAATAATACATAATATTATAAATACCCTACAGATTTCAATATAATGAATTAATCAATACAGAATGATAACTTTACTACAAACCACTCATCAAGACAACTAAAATATTTAACACATGTGCTCCATTCAGCATTGTCTTCAGCAACTCTTCCATTGCTGAGAAAGGACACCATGAACAAGATTCTCTTGAGCAAAGGCATTTAATTGTGGACTTGCTTACCAATTTAGAGCGTTAGTGCATGTTAACCATGGCATGAAGCAGACAATGTATGGCACTGAAGCTGTAATTCAGAGCTTTACATCCGGATACTAGACAGCAGGCTGAGAAAGACTGAGCCTTGAGTGGGTTTTTAAAATATCAAAGTCCATCTCCACTGACATCCTTCCTCCAACAAGAACAAGCCTGCTCTGAAAACATCAGACCTCCTGAACCTTCTGAAAGAGGTCATCAACTTGGAACAAAGCCTGAAAATAATGAGCCTATTGGGGCTATCCTCATTTAAACAAATAATTTTTTAATTATTATTTAATTAAAAATAACAAATAAGCATAATTTGTATATTGAACTGTTTATTCTTATATATGTAGTTTATAGTCCTAACTTCATAAATGACAAATAAAAATATTTAAAAACAAAAATGTCTACATGTGAAGCAAACACTGAAATTTAAATGTACATGAATAAACAATTAAAATATTGACACATTTTAAGCTTGAATTTAACATTCCTGGTATTTGTGCTGAAATAAATAAGAGCAAATTATAGAAAATATTCTATTGCTAAGTTTAAATTCTTAGGCCACTAGTTTCAAGTTGTCAAACAATCTGAAAAATTCAAGAACCATTAAATTGAAATACATATTTAATAGCTAAATTGGATGTAAGGAAATCAAACACTGTCTTACAAAAATGAAAAATTGAAATTTATGTTCTAGTTAAATTATTCCAAGAGCAATAGGCATGAACTTGAGATTTCTCTTGATGAATGTGTTAATACTTGAAAAAAGCCAATTAATTTGAGTAAATGGAAATGTGCATTCTTTTATAGGACAAGGATAGGATTATTACACAACAGGTAAGCCACTCTATACAATGAATGGAAGTATCATTTTATTTCATTAATTTTTTAAAATTATATTTGTAGTTCCAATAGAATTAATGTTACATTCCCCATTCTCTCTTCCCTCCCAGATGTCCTCTCTCCAAGTGCTCATTTGTCCCCTTTTCCTCAAGTTGATAATCTTTTTCTTTGACTATTATTTCTGTGTGTGTGTGTGTGTGTGTGTGTGTGCATGTGTATTTGTTTGCAACTTTTGAATCTGTTTTGTTTGGTGTTGCATATTGTTTCAGGGCTTAACAGGCAGCATTGGACAGCCAGTAAGTCCTTGTACCCCTGGGAAAGACTCATTCTCTTCTCCCTTCCGTCATTAGTTGGCTATGGTATGTATCAAGGAGTGGGGCCCTGTGGAGTTTTCTCTCCCATGTTAATATGTCAGTTAACACCATCATTGTTCCAGTCTTGTTTACACAGTCATTTCTACGGGACTGCTTCATGCAGACTCCCTAGTACTCTGGCTCTTGCCTTCTTTCCACCCTCCTTCCAGGATGGTAGTCTAGGCACAGCTGTAAGGTCTGTGATGTAAATGTCCTTTTGGGGCTGAGATTCCTACAGTGACTTGATCTCAGCACTTTGTCACATTGTAGTTTTCTGAGATGGTCTCAATGCCCTAAGAGAGGCTTCTTTTAAGAGACTGGTATGATACACACACACACACACACACACACACACACACACACACACATACGCACACATGTCACTCTCTCTATATAGATATAGATATAGATATATGTGTGTGTGTACATATACATATATGATCTTAAAAGAAGCTATTCCACATGGGTTGTCTATGATTCCCTTCCCCCCCCCCCAAAAAAAAACAACCTAACAACACCACCAATAACAGACATGAAAAAACTTCTGTCCAAGGGGTTGGTCAAGGTAGTACAAGTAACTTCCTAAACAATGTAGACTCTCAACATTGTTCTTGGATGCCTCTTGGGGCTTGAAGGTGAGCCCATACTGATGAAGAGACCATGCATTTGAACAAAGGGTTTGGACAATTGAAGCTTAATCTGACCTGAAAACCTCTTTTGTACAGTCTAGCTTCCAAGGTACCTGAAAAAACTGTGCAAGCTGCCAGGAGAGGGAAGCAACTAAGCAGCCCTAGGTGTGAAACCTGTGAACCACAATTTCCAGCATAGCAAGGTATCCATCAAGGTGCTGTAAGCGGGAGCCAAGGGCTGTTCAATGGGAACTCCTGCTGACTCTACAGGAGGGAAAGCATGTCTGATACTAGAAACATAGCTAGCTTTCCAGAGCCTTGATATGAAATTTAAAAAAGTTGTGCTTTTTTTGTTTTTTATTTGTTTGTTTGTTTGTTTCATTTTGGGAAATGTACCTCTTACTAGCCTAGAAATCTCTATGTTGACCAGAATGGCAAACTCACACAGACTCACAAGCATCTACCTCCAAGTTCAGGGATTTCAGGCATGTGTCACCACATCCTGCTCCATTTTTTAAATTTTAATTCTCAGTTAAGAATAGGATTTATTAATCATTATTTTAAAAATATCAAATTAATAAAACATATCAGCTTTAATTTACTTTATCTCCTAAGAAAGAGTTATGGTTCACTGGGAAAAAAAAGAATAACAAAGACAAATGTTAACTCCCACACTCAGAAATGTGAGGATATTAATTAATTAAAAATATCAGAAATAGATATACAAGATCTTATTCAGTATGAATGTACTGGGGGGGAGAAGGAAGATGTTGAGTTTTATTCTGAATCAAAGAATACGTTTATCAAGTATTCCAGAGGCACTTGACCTGAGGAAACTCTAATGAAAGAAGAAGAAAAACATGTCAGGTCAGAGCAAAGGTCAGTGCCAGGTAATTCTCACGCCGAAAATAACCCCACGAGAGTGCCACTAATTATGCAACCGTTAATTGAGTCTTCATATATACCAATTTCTTCAGCAGGGCTCCCACTAACTGTGAAATGCAGAATGAAAACTCAATGTCTGACAGCCTTCAAGCTGTTATTAGAAGTGCTAGACATGTAGTCTGTGTTTAAAGACCCAGTAACACTTGAAATGATTTCCTATGTAAATTTCTGTTATCTGGACTTTTTTTTTCAGTCTACTCTTAACTTCAAATAAATTGTACATTGTTGGTTGCTTGATACACAGAAACAGTACCTTTCGTAAATTTACATTTTGATATTATAGAGTTTCCAGATATACAGCTAAAGCATTTTATATTCATTTAAATACAATTATTATTAATGATAGTACAATATTTTTGCTTCATAATTCAAATTAATTTGGTGTTATGTGGCCTACAAGACTGAAGTTTATAAGCAAAAATTTCAATTATCTCTAATTTACATGGACGATAAAACTGATGCAGTGAACAAATCCCAGATTTCAATATTAGTTTACAATTATCTTGAAGCACTATTTTTTGTCATACTTTTTATATCTATGTGACATATAAAACTTCTTATTTACTGTGGTGGCTAATTTCATGTGTTGTTTATTGTACATCCCTGGATCCACTGATAATTGCTAAAACAAATCTTCCCCATGTGCCTCAGAGAGTGTTTTAGATAAGTTTAGTATTTTGATCTGTATATATAATTACGTTAATGAGGTCCCCTCAAAGGATGCCTGTCTTCCAATTCACTATAGCTCTGAATAAACAGAAATTAGAAAGAAGGTATACTGTTCTCTCTGCTCAGTTATTTGAGCTGGGGCAGTTCCTTTCTGCCTGAGCATTCCTGGGTACAGACCAGTGGTTCTCAATATATGGCGACTGCTCTGAGGATAACTTATTAGATATCCTGCACATTGGACATTTACATCATGATCCATAACAGTGGCAAAATTACAGTTATGAAGTATCAACAAAAAACATTTATGGTTGGGAGTCACCACAACATGAGGACCTGAATTAAAAGGCTGCAGCCTTAGGGAAGTTATAAAACACATGTCTAGACTGAAATCCAAACCATAATAATAATAATAATAATAAAATACTGAAAAGCCCACCTCCTCACTATGATAAATGACTAAGAATGTGTCATCTGTGGATACTCCTGTACCACTTACAAGTAGCTTGTTTGGAAAGAGATTATCTTCTCCTGATAAACTAACTGGTCCTGGTTATGGAACGTTGTAATGGAACCTTGGTATATTTTACATTTCAGTGCTTGTGTTTTGTCTACTTCCTAAGGCTTCCTAAGTCTTCTACATATGTCCATTCAGAATGGAACATTTCAAATTGGAGGCAACTGCCACTAAACAACCATGAATTACATGTAAAAAATACATTAAGTGGATGGTTCCTGTATGTTTGTAAGGTATTATGATGCCTACAGGAAGGACACTCATAGACAAACTACAGTAAACAGAATTATAACATGACTTCATGAGTCATTCTTTTGAAATCCTCATAATTAATGTCAAATTCTGGCTTGTTTGGCTCCCAGAACAGACTGAGTTCTTCATGTATATTCTCAAAGAACTACTCCTTGAAATCCAAATATACTTTTGACTCAGTCTCATCCATTTATGTTTTTGCATTTCCTACATTCATTACTAATTTATAAATTTTCACCCTTACCTTTCTGTTGTGACATTTTGACATATGACCAGGATTTAGGATGTTTAAATAACTAATCAAATGAAGCTATTTTGTAATTTCTTTCTATAATCATGAATATTTATATTCTATTGATGTTTAGTTCTGGTATGACTTTAACCAGATAGGTGTACACTATCCCCTCAGCTATTATCCCTTGATATGAAATAAGAAAACTTATCTAAGATTACTGATTCAAGAAGGTTCACTTGTGGGACTATAACAAGTGCCTTTAAATGCACTATCTTTTGTCAAACAGTTTCTTTATTGTAACAGTAACTTCTAAGGCTATTACCTATATGTTATATCTCTGAACATCTTCAATGGAATATTTTTAACTTCTTCAATAAGATATTATGACATGTAACGATGAAAACACCACCCTTCTAAAAACAGTGCTGGCTAAAACTTTCACTGTACTAAACACAATGCACAGTTAGTATTTTCTAATGCAAGATATCCAGCTTCAAAGCATATGGCCTTTATGTTACTTTATGCTTATAAGAACAAATTAATTTAGCATGCAAAAAGTACTAGAATGATATTATTGATTCAAAGGGAACCACAGACGAGGTAATATATGTTCTTTAAGTGCAATATTCTTTAGGACATAAAGATATGCCACCCTAGATGCTTCTATTTGTATTCATATTTTGTATTTGTTATAAATAATATAATCTACAATAATTGTGTATAGAATGTTTGTTATACATAACATATATTGTGTACTAATTTTCTAATAATTTATGTATAATCATGAGAGATTATGTTGCAAATTCAAATTAGGATGCATGTTCAATGAAAATAAGTAATATTTATGAATACTTCATTTATTCAAAATATTATATAATTTGTTAAATTATTGAATCAATATTATTTTACCTGATATAAGTAAAATGGTTCCTGACAAAAGGTTTTAGAATCTACTGAGTGTGCTTATTTTTAGAGAAGTAAAGTTTGTAGCTAGGATTAGGAGTTATTTGCCCTTGAGCTGATAAATTTCTCAAAAGTGTACAATAGATTTAACCTTTCTTAATATTTGGATTTAATTATTTCGTTTGGTACTGTTTTCTGTCTCAAGGTGAAACAATAGGCTTCTCATTATGCTTATGCCTCAACATTCATTCCACATAGTTGGGAATACTTGTCTGACAATATCTAGCCCTATATTCTTTGATATATTCATACACACACACACACACACACACACACACACACATACACACACATATAATTTAAGTTATAAGCTGACCTCACTAAAATTCAAAGCATAAGACAAATTGTAAGGAGAAACCTAAACTATTCACATGAACCTAAGGTATTCTGGCTGAATGAATTTCTTGTAGTAAACTTTTATTAAGTATCTTAGCATTAAAGATATTAAAGCAGACTTACCAGATAGTAATGCTCCTGCATAAAACATACTCATTTTTTGAAGACAGCATTTTATTGCTTTGATAGATTCTTTTTGTCTTTATTGGTGGATGGATGACCTGAGTAATGTGTGGCCCAATTGTTCTTGCATTTCTATTTATTTGTGGTTAAAAACGATGAATGCATCTTATTCCATTAGTACACTTGTATTTATGGCTATTAAGATTATATAATTTGGACAAATTATGCTAGATAAAAATCTATAAATTTACATAATGGAATCTATAAACATAATGAGTTAACTTTATGAATGGATTTCTTATATCAATTTACTTTCATGTCTTAGATAAAAATATTTTAATTTTCTTTTAACAAATATTAATCTTGTTAACTTTGTGGTTAAACATATTATCAGTAGTATTTAACTCAAAGGATAAAAATGACTTTCATTTAAAACTCTTGGGGAAAAGTAGCAATAGATATAAGAGGTTGCTTTGAATATAAACAGATGTAGAGAACTGTTTAAAACAAATGAATTAATGTAAGAACTAAAATAATCAGAAATAGTGTCAGTCACAAAATGAAAAAAAACTGTTTACATAATCATATAAGAGTATTAATGACTTTGTACTTTTGTGTATGTAAGTATAATTTCAAATTAGAAAGCTTTGCTTTTAATTAAGGAACTGAGATATGATGTCACATTAGCTGACTGATATCTAATTGCACAAAAGTTTGCTGATGCCATAATCACATTTCATTAATAGCTCCAAGATGTTGAAATCTAAGGCAAAAATCTTTCCTCAACAGCAAAATGTATTAGAATACAAATATTAAGTCAGATAAATACGCGTATAAACAGACATGCTCACATGCATCCTTATCAGTATTAAATAACTGATTAAGTATAAATCATTTCCTTTCTATTTGTTAGTATTTTGGCTTACATAAAAAAATAAAGTAAAATTGGATAAAGAAGATAACTCACAGTACATCATTTGCATATCCAAAGAGCCAGGAATCTCTATAAAAAATAAGGAAAAATATACTTAAAATACAGAAATAGCATTCTGTTGAAAATGAGAATTGCTACAAATGTGAATCCTACATAGTCAGCCATTCAGGTTAAAGAAAAGCCAAGAGGTAAAAGGTAGATGAGATAATTTAAGTTTATTCCCTTTTAAAATATTCAAATATATTATTTCCATAGATCTAAAAGGTAAAATTTTAATTAGACCTCATAAAAGTGAATGAACTGGAGGGTTTTAAATATGCTACGTATTCAAAATAACTAGAAAATACAAAATACAGAAATAAAATGATTATCTAATAAACTGCACATCACATGGGAGCTTTCATAAAGGAAAGCTGAAATATCAAGGCTTCATTGACTCAAACACTACTGCAGGAATGACAGTAACAGCATAAAGAAATCAGCTCAGCATAGATTGGGAGTCAGATGTATGTGGAGAAAATCTAAGTGCATATTCATCCAAGCAGGGTATCCTTGAGCAGGAGCAGTTAACCATCAAGTCATCTACTGTCTTGGAGACCAGAATAGAAGTAATTTATTGAAGTTAATCTCTGTACCTTGCTCCTGATGAGGGAGGTTTGCTTCTCAGAAATCTATCACCCTTTGAATTAGTATTGTACTGGTCCCTACCCATGCCATAAAGCCTCACCCAGGTTCTTGAATTTTGCTGTTTACTTGGTAAGGTGGTGGATATTTTTGTTTTCTTATAAATACAATGGAATTCTTCATTCTGTGTAGCATGAATCTTAAAAAGTTCTTATTAATAAAAACAAACCCAGGGCCTGGTATTGGGGTGATTGCTGGAAGATCAGAGAGGCAGAACAAGCCACAGCTACCTCACTTTGCCAATTCCTCAGCTGATTCTGTTTCCTCAGACTGAATGCCTCTCAGCTGAACTGTGCTGCTCAAAAGCCTAAAAGCTTAACCAGTCTCTAGTTCCTGGTCCTCACACCTTATATCCCTTTCTGCTTTCTGCCATCACTTCCTGGGATTAAAGGTTCACTTCCTGGGATTAAAGGCGTGAGTCACCATGCCTGGCTATTTCCAGTGTGGCTTTAAACTCAGAGATCCGGATGGATCTCTGCCTCCCAAGTGATAAGATTAAAGGCGTGTGTGCCACCATTTTCTGGCCTCTATGTCTAGTGGTTGTTCTGTTCTCTGACCCCCAGATAAGTTTATTAGGGTGCACAATATTTTGGGGAACACAGTATCACCACAATTCTGCAATATAGGTAAGATATATATAAAAAAGACCTTTATGACTTATTTGTAAAGATTGCTTGGTAGTACCAGAAGAGAAGGTAGACCAGGGCTTACTATCACCTTTACTGAGGCAGAACCCTCCTCTACCTGATTGCCACAGTTTATTACTGTTCTAACTTTAAGTTTTAGCATGTTTTTTTTTTGCCCCAGAGATGATAGCTTGTATTAAACAGTAACATCTGTCTATTGTCTGCTGAAAATTTAAAGAACATTTGTAGATCTCTGATTTTAGTTCTGTGTGTTTCTTTACTTCCTGAATCCATTCCTTGTAAAAACAAAGCACACTACGTCCTAGGCTACTTCCATATCTGATTTAGACAATCAGTCCATCTCCAACGTCATCTTTATTGTCTAGAAATAATCAGTGAACAGTAGGCTGGCATATCTGAATTCAATTGTCTTATAGACTATGCATAGTGTTTAAATAGGGAACTCAAGGCAACCACCAGAAGTCCCATCCTTAATTCTAAAGAAAATGCTTTTGCTGAAATACTATTATGACATTGGCTTAGAATGTGAAATGGTGTCTCTAAAAGAATGTTTTCTACTAGTCCAATCTGCCACTACTGTTAGAACTACAATCTTTACTCTGCTTGATATATATATATATATATATATATATATATATATATATATATATATATCACAGAAAAGGATTCAAACCATTAAAACTACTGATATTAATGACACATATATGCCATACTGAATAATAAATAGTGGAACCCAAGTCCATAAGTAGAATGGTTTAGCATTGAAAGTAATTTATTTTATTTTTCCTGATTTGAAATTGTCTTATTTTTCTGATACTTGTTTCACCTTCTCAAAAATCTCTAAGATGTTGATCATACTATATGTAGAGAGAAGAAAGCACATTGATAGCTATTTGTGAAGGCCCACAGAGACTCCATAGTGAGGCCTTATTCCATCTTGATTCAGGGTCAGAGAATCCGAGTTTGCTTTGCCCCACAAGGCTGCATAATAGGATGTTTTGTCCAAAGGTGTGGTTACCAGGTGTCTTATACTTCAAGGCCTAATTGCAAGATGCTTTACCATAAGGCATGGTTACCAGGTGTTTTGAAAATTAAGAAAGGGTCTCTACTTGTTTGTACTTTGTACGTTGACCTTGAAAGGGGGAGGTCTTTTGCCTCTCCCCTCACTGGTGTATAAAATGCTCTTTAGGAATGAATAGTCCCGAGGCAAATGTGGTATTGACTCAAGAGCCCTTCCAAAGCTATCCTGTTTCTCTGTCTTTTTCTTCATCTATGTCTTTATATATATATATTATTTCTTAATCTTCCCTCCTTCCTTCAAGGACTGTTTGACAGATCAGGCTGGTCCCCCACAGCTATTTTCCTTTCCAACATTTTGATAAACTAAACATCTTGGATACATGGTTTAAAATTTCCTACTTGATGTTTTCAGACAGTTTTAGTTCCATATAATTAATACTGTATATGTCCTTCAGAGTAGTCTGCCAGAATTCTCCTAGCATAACAGATTTTTGGACTTAGCTTCTGTTTCTTCCAGATCCGTGATGTGGCCTCCCTTCCTCTCTATGACCTTGACATTGACCTGGACACTTTCAGGTAATGATGAGTGGATGTGCAGGTAATTAAAGTACTTAATTTATCAAGTGCTCATGGAAGATCAAGTAGGAACAGAAGGCAATGTTTCACTATGAATATATGATAGTAAATCTTGCATGCATTGAGTTTGCTTCCACAAAAAATATTTCAAAATATTTTTGCGCTTTCTCTGATATTTTAAATTCATATAAATTTGATGATAATAACACTAGCAAAGGAATTATATATTCCTTAACTTAATATTATTTTTAAAGAATTTGAAAAATATGCAATCAGAACATTTTCCAATATGAAAATATTGTTTCTCCATGTACAGAAAGTCATTTAGCTGAATTTACATAAACAAGCTCTTATTCAAAATAATAGTTTATCTGAAAGACAACTAGGCACAAACATCTATAATTAAAAAACAAATTTTCAGAAAAACCTTTTATTTTTGTTATATCTGCTAAAACTTTGAATACATGCCAATATAAAATGCATCAATATATCATAAATGAAGCACCTTCATTATCTGTAACTAATTCATTGTCATTTATTAAATCAAACATTATGGACAGATTTTATACAACATTCTAATTTGGTCCAACACAAAATCAAGAAGTAGACCTGTCTTCAGAGATCTCTCGTTATAGAAGGAAAAAAAAAGAATTTTCATGTGTAGAGACACACATATAAGCAATTAATAGTTTCATTTTGAAAATGTATAGAATAAGCAGAAACAATTTTCTTTTTAATTATAGACATAAAAAATTTGTTCACTTAAAATCAAATAGTCGCTAACAAACATTCATATTTATATTCATGCTAATAATCTGTAACAGGCTTCCATGAACCACCAGGGCCCAAACCATGACACAGAGACTCATTATTAGTTATGAATGCTTGACCTTAGTTTAGTCTTGTCCCACTAACTTTTTTTTTTTTTTTTGGTTTTTCAGGACAGGGTTTCTCTGTGTAGCTTTGCGCCTTTTCCTGGAACTCACTTGGTAGCCCAGGCTGGCCTCGAACTCACAGAGATCCGCCTGGCTCTGCCACCCGAGTGCTGGGATTAAAGGCGTGCACCACCACCACCGCCTGGCCCCACTAACTTTTATAGCTTATTTTAGCCTGCTTCTGTTCATACACATTTTGCCTCAGGATTTTTTACCTTTCTTTCATCCTGTATGTCCTACTTTCCTGCTTCCTCCTTTTCTGGCTGACTGGCCTCTGGCACTTCTCTCTTTCTCCTTCATTCTCTCTCTGTCTCTCTCAAGTCTAGACTCCTCCTCCTACTTACTCTCTCTGTCTGAAAGTCCTGCCTAGCTATTGACCATATAGCTTTTTATTAGACCAACCATGTTCCTTAGGTAGGCAAGGTCAACAAATGCAACACATCTTCACACAGTTAAACAAATTCAACACATCTTTACACAGTTAAACAAATCCAACACATCTTTACATATTTAAATGAATATTCTGCAACATAAAAAGTGCAGCGTACCTTTACATAGTTCAACTAATAGTCTACAGCATAAAGAACTGCAACATATCTTTACATAGTTCGCCAAATATCCTGCAACATATACAAATGCAACACATTTTTACATTGTTAAACTAATTTTCCACAACAATAATCTTTATGGAAACTGTCATTTTCATATGTTAGAGAGTATTTTTCCAGTTTATATGAATTCCAACATACATATCTAAAACATATTGGATAATAGTAAGCTCTACTTTACACATGTTCATTTTTTTAAAATATTTGGCCTTAGTAATTTAGAACAGAATATCATTGACTGCCTTCCATGAATTTCTACTACAATTAAAGATTGTGTTAAACAAGACACTGGAGTACAGATATACAGAATGATTTCCTGTTAAACAATGCAAGTATATAGTCATTCAAATAAGGCTACTATCTTCTGAATAGCACTTTCTTGGACCAATGAGAGAAATAGCTCAGTATACAAGGGCATTTGCCATTCAATCTGATAACCTAAATTTGGTCCCGGACCCTATATGGTGAAGAATTCTTAAAATTTTCCATATCCATTCTATTTAAAAATGTCTGCATATGTACTTCCACACTCCCACATGCTAAATAAATGAATATAAATAATAGTTTCTTACTATTTTATTTTTGAGAAAATACGTGCATTTTAAAATACCTTATCAAATAACTTGAAATTAAAGAAAGTATGAGTCATTAAATATGACCTTATCAGAAAGTAATTAAACAATTGCTTTCATGAAATTAAACAATTACTGTTGGTGCTTTAAAGGATTACATGTTGTGAGATTTTCTGGCTGTAGATTCCGACATTCTTTGGAGATACAGTCTCATAGCAAACTTCCTGATCATCTGACCCTTACACTTTTCCCAAGTCCCCTTCTGCAATGATCCTAGAGTCTTAGGTAATGGAGTTGTATCATATATGTATCCAACATAAATGCCTAAACATGATCTAAACAATGATAACAGTAATAAGCATGCTAAGGTGGATAGGCAAAATCCATGTGGCGTCAGCAACTACACAAAGACCTAGGGTCATCTAAGGAGGATTGAAAGAAGGAAAAAAATAGAGTACTCTTCCCAAGAAAAGAATATCATATACATATGATATCATATATATATATATATATGATAATACAATATATATACACACACATATACACACAACCACATACACATATATACACACATATATATACAAAACTACTTATCAGGAACATGTTTTCTGTCTTCTTTCTGTCTTCACCAGGGGTGAAGCAATAAAAAGTAAAAAAAAAAATATAAAGGCTTTGTTGCTTCCTAACAACACAAGTAAAAATAACAATGGCACCACCAGGAGAATCAACAGTAAAAGGGAACTCACAGTTTTATGTGTTGGTCCACATCAAAAAATTTCTCTACAGTGAGCAGAGACTCGTTTCATATTTGCTCAATAGTTCCAGGAATGCCTTTGTTTCTAACATTAAAATAATTACTATCTCCATTGAGAGGGTTGCTTCATGGTAGCAGTTCTGAAAGGCAGCTAATTTTCTTTTCATGTAATTATCAGTTCTTATAGAATTCTTCTGCTTTTAATTCAAATGTTATTTATTTTTATTATCTTTTAGTACTTGGTTTGATTTTGGGTTATATATAAGTGATCTTTAAATAAAGGCATTACATGTAGGTCATAAAGTGCTCAGTCTGGGAAATAATTGATGTTGACAAAGAAAGATAGATACATTCAGAGTACTCACCAGCGGGGAAAGTTAAGTGCTCTGGCTTTACAGTTTTTTTTTTTTTTTATCTTACTCTCTTGTTTCTGTTTCAAACAAGTTATATGGAGCTAGCAAGATGAAAAGTCTTCATTAATATCAATGACATCAATCCAGCATTTGTATACTCTCCTTTCTCTGAAATATAAACTGCTACAACAACAAGATCACATAGTAGAAATAATGATATTAGACATCAGAACACATTGAAAATAATGGAAAAGAATATTGATGTGAGATGGGATTATGATTATTACATATTCAGTAGTCATTGCATGCCAAGTTTGTATTTGAGTTATACTATATACAGCCACTATTCTTATTTAAATAACGGCATGAGGTATGTATTAGTTTATATGCTATGTCACATGTATAAGACTAGAAGCTGAAAATATTTAAATAACTCACTGTGTACTTAGAAATACCTAAGACACAAAAAATGTTGGTTTTTTAACCACTGACAATTAGATGAGATCAAATAGACATTTTATCATCATCATTATTAATGTGATAGAAATCATGTATCCCATGCAGAAAGTGTTAAAGCACTGCACTGGACCCCACACCCTTTCTAAAATAATAATAGATACCCATTCTGTACTCTTTGTAACTGAGTTAAATGCCTGTCCCCTGTTTAGATACCATATATATTTTTTTTATTTTGGCAAGTAGCTAGGAATATTTCCTAAATATAGTTATTTTATCATCAGACATTCCAATGAGTATCATAGTTCTTGCAAATATAAAACAGTAAATGGGCAGATTAGTAGTTGGCTGAAATGGAAGCCATCCTTTACAATAAGGAAAGCTTTCAGTCTCATAATGAGAGTAAATTTCCTGGGCTTGGATGATTCACATCCTGCTACTTAGGCTTCTAGACAGGCTCTGGGATTTACTGAAAATCTTAAGATTTTTCCTTCGTCAACAAATGTAGCAGTGTAAAGTAATACCTGGCCTTATATTTAATAAAGAACTCACAAGTGAGACAGGGTTTATATGAACAGTGTCAGTTCTCTGTCCCCTTAGGACCCAACAGACCCTCAATCTCTTCCTTCATGACACATATAAAAAATGTTCTTAGAATTGATTTGAATCGATACATCTCTACGAAATGATAAAAATTAATTTGTCTTGAGAAGTGACAGAAGGAAATAATGTTACTTAATCTGGAATTAATTTGATAGTAAATATCAGGTAGTATGATAGGAATTACCAAAACAGGAAGACAATTTTATTTCAAACTGTAATCTTCTGTGTGAGGATTTTAGAAATTAATTTATATAATGAATAGAAGGATTCCAGAAACTGGATACATGATTTTATTCTGACGTCTTCAATCATTCTAAATGAAGCCCTTGATCTGTTGAGCTGCAATTCTTAGTAACTCACTGCAGCTTTCTGACTGTGCCAACTCATATGGCAAGAACTCTATCCTGGCAGGTGATCATGGTGAAATGACTATTGAAAGATTTCTCACTCCTGGTGCTGTGAAGAGTCATAGAGGCCAGAATGATAATGTCCCTCCACAGTTAGGCCCTGTTACCCTGCGTGGGAAGATACAGGGATATTCTGGACAAACAAAGTTGACATGCACATTTCAGTCTTTTTTTACTCTACACATGCCTTCTTTCATCTGGGAATAAACTCAATATGATACATTCAGAGACATGAAATTTATATCACTGGGTGAATATGTAAACCTTGTGTTTAACCTTAATTATAGATATGGAAATAGTTCTTTTAGGTCTATATCTTACATGATAGAATAAAATATCTCTAGGTCCAGACCTGTGCATTCTTTACTTTCACTCAATTATAGCCAAATAGGCAAGAAATATTGAAACTACACTCTACAGTATGCACTTATACATCAATGGAAAAGACTATCAGGTTTTCTACATTGTGAAGAAAAGAAAATCAACCATAGAGAAGTTTTATCATAAAGGCTAAAGGACAGAATAAATTTCCATAGCGAAGAAATAAAGGCAACAAAGGGATGGCAAAAGATCATAATGTTACCATTCAGGGAACATCTTTCCTCTTTATTCTCAAATTATTTTGTCCACTAATTCTGCTAATCAAAATGACTATGGAAAATAAGAATACAACTTAAGTATACACTCTCAGAAACCAAGCATGTGTTTATAGCTCTTTAGGAGTTTATTAGAAGATAGACTCTCATTCTTACTCCATTACTAATATTAATTTTGTTGCTCTGAACCAACAGATTAATGCAGTTCTGAGATCTGATCAGGGAGTTTCTTTGTTTCATTGGATGGTAGTTAACTCAGAAACTCACTGTCCAAAGTACAAAGTGTTTATGGAGTGTTCAGCCATAATTGGGATACTATATAACATAGTCTCCCCACAAAGGCTCAGAGATAACAGTCAAAACGAGGACAGAAAAACTGTAAGAGCCAGGAGTCAGGGGACAATGTTGAAATAGTCCTAAGGCATATCGGGACCACTGTACTCACAAACTCACAGTAGCTTGATTACCTGTGCAAAATGAAGCCCATTAGCATTCCGTTATTGATGCAGGGGTTTCATGAAACTCGGACTGCTAGGTTCCATACTCTTGAAAATCCATGTCTTCTGGGAGAGGAAGAATGAATTTTCTACTTGGGTATGCACCCTCTTAGCTTGAGCATGCTCCAGTGGCTGGCTCCAAATCCACAACCGTAAGGGTGGCACAAGTAGAATTTGATGGCTTAAAACAAAACGATGAAACGAAGTTGGCAATGGACTAGGGGAGTAGAAATTAGATCATGGAAGAGTAAGGTGAATGAGTTTGGGGTAGATGCAATGAAAATATATTTTATATACATGCATGAAATTTTTAAAATTTAATAAAATATGTCAATTTTAATAGTAACCATTAGCAGGAAGGTTAAGTACAGGTTATAAAGATAATGAGCAAAGTCAATTACGACAAAATCACTTTCACTGATCCTCTAAAACTACTCCTGTCAATCAAATGGATATTATGGCAGGATAGAGACCAAAGGGAATACAGTCATCTTTGCCCTTACCATATTGTATTCACTGGATTGCAAACAATGGTAGTTGTTTACATATATGAAACTGAATTATTAATGATAATATATGAGTGAGCACTAGCCTTTCTTTCTTAACAGGTCCGAGGTATGTGTAGCAAAGAGCAAAATGAATGAATAAAAGAATAAAGAGAGTTTGAATGTTAAGGAGCTCTCTACAACCTATAGATAAAGTAAATTTATGTATTAATTCAAATGAGGGCTGGAACATCAGATTAACTGGGATTTCACAATAATAAGCCATTATTTGTGATTATGACAAGATTTATTTATTTGGAGACTAGGTGGAAGTTTTTCAAGGCTGTGATTTAATAAAAAAAAATGAGAATGATTTGAAGGAAGGTAACCTCTACATTGCTTCATAGGAATCTCAAAAGAGGACAGATAGATTAGTAGTGGTAGAGAAATTAACTACATGAACTACATTTTGAAATTGTAAAGAAAGAGAGAACATCATATCCTTAGGTAACAGGAAGAAAGTTCACTACAGAAAGCTGAACATGCTAAGGAAAATGTTTAGATTAGCATTGTTCTTTGTGTAACATATGGCAGCATCGTTCACAGATTCAAGGTTGGAGGAGTGGTTACTACTTCTGAATCAACAAGACACAGAGGAGAAAAAGTTTGTCAGGGAGACAGGGCAAAAGAATAAATACAACTTCCTGTGTATTAAGAGTTAAAAAATGATGCAGTTTTTTCTTACAATATTCAAAGGATTTCAGGTGAGTGGGAAAGGTTTCAAGTAGGTTTTAAATGTTTTATTTAAATGTGTGAATAAAGCTTGCTTCATATAATTCTGCAAACTCCTGATTAATTTCCTTCCAATATGTGCACTGCTGTATATGCCGTCCAACATACGAGTTTATTTTAGTAGAAATATTCCAAATTGATGGATTATGCATTAAAAATAGGAGAAATTCATTATGTAACTAATATTTTCACTTTAATTATATGTTTTGGCATTCATTTTCATATGTAAAAATATATTCAAATATATTAGTGTTTTATTTTTACGAGAGGAGGTATCACAGGAATAAGCTTAACTTGAAATTGACAAAGCAGATTACTGAGTGTTTCCTCAATGGACACAAGGCCTTCAGCTTCAGCTTGACTTCTCTCTGCTAGACTGATTTTCAGCCTAGCTGAAGAAACAAAAGCCCCAAAGTTGCATTCATTGCCCTGAAGTTATTAGCCAATTTTGATTCTAAAACCAAATGTTAATTTAGCATTCCTTTTTTAGTTGTATAAAAATTAGCTCCTTAGGTATTTTCTTTTTATTTATTTTTTATTAAGAAAATTTTTATTCATTTTACATACTAATCAAAGATTCCCTTCTTCCCTCTTCCCACCCCTCCAGCCTCCCCCTCCTAACCCACCCCTATTCCCTTCTATACGAAGGTAAGGCCTCCCATGGGGAGATATATTTAGTAGAGGCAGGTCCAAGCCCCTCTCCCTGCATCAAGGCTGTGCAAGGTGTTCCATCATAGGTAGTGGGCACCAAAAAAAAAAAAAAAAAGCTGGCTCCTGCACCAGGGACAGATCCTGATCCCACTGCCAGGGAACCCCTTAATCTTTAGTGAATACAATAACATTTTCTTTGAATAATAATTTCAAAGTTTTGAAAATTTGCAAGTATCCATAATTATTATGAACTATGCCATTAATTTATTACACGACATACTTCATTCAAGTTATTGAGCATCTAGTAACAAGTCTTTTTAATATTTTTTATAGCTTTGAATTAAGTCAAATGTACCAATGCAATTATATTCCTAGTCAAACGAACTGATATTTCATAGTCCTCACTCTTCTATATCACCAACATTTAATATTCTCAACCTTTTGGGAAACTTTAAGTCAGCCTTCACTTTCTTTTTCATACTGGCTCATGTTGCAAGATCTGAAAAACAATACCATATGAGGCCTTAACCTCTAATGACCTATTTAGAAGTTTCCATGTTTTTCTACTTCGTTGGCTATATTGTCTCATTCAATCTTCTTTATCTCAATGAATCAACACACAGAGTATTTACTTCTCAATAGTGGACTTCAGATCCTTCAAAATCCTAGATTTCTTCAATCCACCATGTTGTCCCTTTTTACCATAATATACGTTTCCCCATTCCCTACTTGCTCAGCCTTTTCTACAGAAGCACTTTCAGGTACCTTGTGAGGAAGTAGTCTTCTGTCAGTGGTTATGATGTATGCAAGTATTAATCTTCTATCAGTCTCAAAATATCAATAGCACTTATTATAATCTAGGATATTGAACTCTCCTTCACTAATTGGATTAATATAAAAAATGAAATAAAATATGTGCCCTATATCATATTTTCTCCCTTTTCACCCACACTCCTATTTCTTTCTCCATTATTCTAATACTTTATTCAATTAATATTTGTTTATCGACTTAAAGAATATTTATTTATTTTATTGATGAATATTATGAAGTTGCAAGTTCTCAAATATATTTGTGAGCTATATCTTAATCATATTAATTTATAATATTCTTGCAAGTCTATAGTAGTTTATTACTTATTATAAATTTTATTAATTTTAAATCTTAAAAAGGTAGAAAATATGAACCTCATGAACATATTAATAGGCTTAATCACATGTTAATATTCACTATTCGTTTTCATTTCATGAGTATACTGAATGACTATATTTGGCCAAATATGATTATAACTCCTGGGGATAATATAGTGACATTAAATCAAAATATCATAAAAATAAATTATAGTAAGTCTAAATGTCACTGTTGTCATAACATTTACATCTTAGTGGACTGCAAACCAACAGACAATGGAAGCTTATGATGTATTATTGCTTATAATTTCTATGAGTAAAAGTAAATAAGTAGACAAAAACACAGGGTGAAGAGGGTATTCAATTTTATATCAGAGTGACAATAACTCTACTGATAAAGTTATATTCAAGCTCAATTTTGTAAATTTTGGGAAATTATCCATAGTAAATACATGAAAAGTAGAAGTCAGGTAGCATTTCAAATGTATTTTTTTAAACCAAGTTAAAGTAAACAGAAACATATGCCTGCAGAACCACGTTATTTTCACCTATATAAAGGGTTAAAATATTTATTACCATTCAATGATAAGCACAAAATATATGGTGAAAGAGTCAACCCAGTTTTACTCTTGCAGTTATAATCTTTCTTACTCAACATGAATTAAAATCACTACAATAATAAAGCTTATGCTTTTTTCATTCACTTTGAAATTTAACATGCTTGTTAACATAATTACTGCTTGTCATCCCAGAAGGCCTACCCTATTAAATGGTATTAAAATATTCATTGTATTTATTTTCAAATTTACTAGACAAAATACTGCTACAAAATCTGTTTATACACACTGAGTAGGGAAGCAAAAACTAACAATCATAAGATAAATTCAGGACTCTTACTAGGCCATTTATTGAATGACCTATATTAGTATCTAGTTAAATCTTTGACCAATAAATATGAAAAATCAGTGTACCATATCCTATATCTTCAGTTTCAATGAATCTACCATCTATTGCCAACAATAAAGATCGTTTCTTACACTCTGAAGTCTTATGTTTCTAAGTGTAACATATTTATTAACATACATATAAATATTATAGATCATAAAATACTTTCTTGAATAAAGAGTAGTGTTTTAATTTCACATATAAATGTAAAATTCTCATTAAAAGGAACTTATTGTAACCCTCTAAAATCACTAAAAGATCGACCTCTAGAAATCAGCATAGTTGGGTAGGTATGTCACACAGACACAGAAACACACACACACACACACACACACACACACACACATGCTTTATATATCATTATTTTAAAGCACCTTGGATTTAATATTTTCCTGGGGTTAAAAGAGAATCTATTGTGATATTTTTAAAGAGACTTTGAAGTGGTGAGTTGCATTGTAGAATATATATAAAGCTACATTTAAGTAATATTTAAAATCATATGTAAAGTTGTATTCTTTTATCAACAATTACAAATACATATCAATATTTTTGCAACCTACACAATGTCAGTAAGTGATGATATGGGTTAGATATTGGCAAAAGACTTATTGTTAAAGGCTCTATATGTTCCATAGAATTTGCTACTATTAATAGTGGATTGGATAATTAACATGTTTGACTCATCAAGTGATTAATCAATAAATGTGTCCAATGTTAAGTGGACTGTACTAGGAATTCCTATCTAGATGATTGCTTAAAATAGATGAATACAACCACTCCATATAAATTTTTTATCCTGAATTGAACTCTTCCACACTCTTTGCTTCCTATCCATATGAAGAAATTAAGAACAAATATGTATCATTTCATTTGCTCTCCACTACCCTTTTAAATTTTACATGAACTTTCTTTTTTTTTCTTTTGTTATTAGGAAATTTTTTTTATTCATTTTACATTACAACCACAGATTCCCCTCTTCTCTCTCCTCTAGTCCCCCAGCCTTACCCTCCAAACCCACTACCCATTCCTACCTCCTCCAAGGCAAGTTCTCCCATGGAGAGTTAGCAGAGCCTGGTACATTCAGCTGAGGCAGCTCCAAGCCCCTCCTGCTTGCACCAAGGCTGCACAAAGTATCCCTCCCACCATAGGCACTAGGCTCTAAATAGTTGGCTCATGCACCAGGGACAGGTCCCAGTCCCACTGCTTGAGGGCCCCCTAAACAGTTCAAGCTAAACTACTGTCTCACCTATCCAGAGGGCCTAGTCTAGTACCTTGGGGGCTCCTCATCTATTGGTCCACAGTTCATGTGTTTCCATTAATTTGGCTGGTGGTCTCTGTATATTTTCCCATCATGACCTTGATGTCCCTTGCTCATAGAATCCCTCCTCTCTCTCATCAATTGGACTCCTAGAGCTCAGCCTGGCACTCGGCCATGGATCTCTGCATCTGCTTCTATCAGTCACTAGATAAGGGTTCTATGATGACAGTTAGGGTATTCAGCCATCTGATCACCAGAGCAGGTCAGTTCAGGCACCCTCTCAACTATTGCCAGTAGTCTAAAATGGGGTCATCCTTGTTGATTCCTGGGAACTACCCTAGCACTCAGTTTCTCCCTATGCTCATGATGTTTTCATTTATCATGGTATCTCTTTCCTTGCTCTCCCATTCTGTCCCTGTTCCAGCTCAAACCTCCCATTCCCCTATGTTTTCAATGGAGGGCAAGGGATGGGGGATGAGAACATAGAGGAAATTTTACATGAACTTTCAACATGCTTCTCCAGTATCAACACATAGTGTCAAATAATTAAATATAAATTTGATGTTAGATTAGAGGATGTGTCTCATATTTCACTTATTTCAATAGTGACCATAGAAATGTAACACAGCAAGTTCACATACATCTGGCCATTTAATTTTTTATGATGAAGCCATAAATACACACTAGATAATGATGATATCTTTAATAAATAGTGCTGGCCAAACTGTTGTCTTCAAGTAAAAGAAATCAAATAGTTCCCTACTTATCACTCTGTGTAAAAATCAAATCTAAATGGATCAAAGACCTCAATATATTAAGGCCAGACACACTGAATATGATAGCGAAGAAAGTGGAGAGTAGTCTTGAACTCAATGGCACAGGAAAGGATTTTATGGACAGAACACCAATAGCCCAGGTACTAAGCACAACATTTAAAAAAAAAAACAGGAAGTCATGAAACTAGGATCAAAGTTTCCCCTCCATGTTCCACTACCTTACCTTACCTTTTCCCTCTCTCCATCTTCTCATCCTGTACTCTTCAGACAAAGGCAGGCCTCTCATGGTTATCAGGCAGCCATGATCTATCAAGTTGCAGTTTGTTTAGGCACCTCCTCTTCTGCTGAGGCTGGATGATTCAGTCATGGCCAGGAGCATGGTGACATGAAGGCAAGCAGGCAGACATGGCACTGGATCAGCAGCTGAAAGCTGACATCCTGATTTACAAATAGGAAGCAAGAAGACACTAGGAATGAGAAAGAGTCTTTGGAAACCTCAGAATCCTTCTCCAGTGACAAACCTCCAATGGCCCAACCTACTCATCCTTCCCAAACAGTTCCATCAAGTGACTAAGTATTCAAACATAAACCTATGGGGAGCACTCGCTTTCAAACCACAACAGTCTTCAATTTCCATGTTCAAAGTCACTAGCAATTCAGTTCTTTCAACTCAAAAATGACCAGTCTCAAATGAAATGTCACCAGCTAAGGACCAAATGTTCACATATATAGACTTTGAAAATACATCCCATAACAATCATTTACCTATTTTTTTCTGTTGATCTCTTACCATGAACATATATTCTATAAAAATTACAGGCATCTTTTGTCTTTACCTATGCTACAACAAGGCTGACTGATGTGTACTATATAATTGCCAAATATATAAATGGTAATATCAAGATCCATGTCAGTAATTCTAACTGTGAGAGAATTTTAATATATAACGGAAAGGAAATGATCATAATTTCATCTAAGTATTGTGGTTGAGTTTTAAGCACTAACTTTTTGATATAATATATATATATAAAATGTAGTACTTATTTAGTATAATTAAATATATATTACATGCATGTGTATGCATTTTGGTTAATTTTAATATACAAATCATCATCATATTATGGGCTTTTATGTAATATTAGACTATATTTTCTTTAAACATCAATTTCATCTATTTATTAGTAACTGTATACTTAGCAATAGTAAAAACAGTAATATATAATGACTCCTTGTAAAATAAAGTCAATAAGTCTATATTTCAGATTTAATATACTACTTTGTCAGTGGGGTGATAAAACATTCTAGAATTTCAAGTTATTAATTGATAATTATGTTCTAATGTCTTGGTAAAGTGCGAGCCATACAAACAGAACTTATTCATAAAATCAAAACTAATGATATGTCACAATCTGGTAGGAGGAATGGTTGAACCATGCTATAATCCACAGACCCAGAGAAGTTAAATAGTGAGGAGGAGTCAATAGTGGGATGCATGAATCTCACTGTGAATGGGAAGAAGAATTGGCATTGCCAGTGGAGGTGGAGGGGTGGTGTCTGAAAGGTGGTTGGGCTTGGGAACAGAAGGAATCAGGTGGGGGAAGATGGATGCAGAGAGTACTGGGAGAGACACCTGGAAACAGAGAGTATCTCTGGGGTGAGCTTGAAACCTAAAGCAATAGAAATACCTAAGAATCTTTAAAGGTGACCCTTGCTAAGACTCTTAGCAATGAGGGATATGGAGCCTGAACTGATCATTTTCTGTAACCAGGCAAGACTTCCAGGGAAGGGACTGGGACATGAACGCAGCCACAAACCCTTTGCCCTACAATTTGTCCTGGCTACGAGGTGTGCTGGGGTAAAGATGATACAGAAATGGTTTGATTGATGAACTAAGTACCGACACAGCTGGAGACCACACTCTGAGAGGGAGCTCACCCTTGAGGACCACGACCCAGAGGCAGGATACTCCAGAGACCTAGGATAGAACTAAACACAAACGGCAAAAAAGAAGCAAGTTAAATGATTACTAATGGTTTTCTGCAGTACTCATAGATTGATCCCTAGCCCGAGTGTCATCAGGGAGGATTCACCTAGCAACGGATAGAAATAGAAGCAGAGACCCACAGCCAAACCATAGGTGGACTCCAGGGAATCCTGTGGAAGAGGGGAAGGAAGAATTTTACTAGGCAGAAGCCCCAAGCCTACCACAAGAAAACCCAGAGGATCAACTAATCAGAGCTCATAGGGACTCACAGAGACTGAACCAACAACCAGGGACCCTGCATGTGACTGCCCTAGGCCCTCTCTGTATCTGTTACAGTTGTGTAACTTGCTCTTCATGTAAGACTCCTAGCAGTGAGAACAGAGGCTGTCTCTGAATTTTTTAGTAGTTGTATCTTTAGGAACTGCTGCATGATAATCACAGATAACAACAAATTTTAGTTTTTTCCTCTTTTAGTCATTTCTCCAACTCCCAACACTCATAGTAAAACAGTTCAGTGATGTCCTTCTGTAAAATATAGTATATGCAGAGTTATTAGAAAGAAGGAATGAGCACTTCATCTAACTTATCAGCATCTCATACCGCATAAGGGAAAACAAGATCAAGATTTTTTGAAGGAATTAACCACTAAAATGCTGTGTCTTTTGAGCTCGTTTCTCTGACCTTTCTTTCTCCTACAGTCTCACTTATATGTAAATACATATGTGAATTCTTCACCCTGGAAGAGCCTCTCAAGTTTAAGTTGTTTATGTAAAAATCCAGACATCAAGAAAAGGTATCTGTCTTTTCTTCATTTTCTACTGTGACACTGTGTAAGTTTTAAGTTTCAGATGTGTTTTCTTTTCAGAGTTGTCCTTCACTCTGACAGTTGAAGGAATCATTGTCCAAACCATTTGAGATTATACATATATATGTGTGTGTGTGTGTGTGTGTATAAATGAAGTACAGTGCTCCAGAATTAAAATTTCATGATGTAGCTCTTAGGATTTAAATTAATTTATGTGTTTTTGCCTGTCTGATGGGGATACAGGGAACTGCTGCAACACATTTCCTCCTCTGCTTTCTGAGCACACTGGCCAATGGCTTCTTAATCATAGAGTTCTTTGGATTCTTCCTTTAGATTCATAACTCCTCTGCTCTTCAAAATGAGTCTCCCACAAAGTCTCTTTATCTCTTTGTTATTTTCTTTCCCCCTTTCTTACTATATACACACTAATATACTTTACACTGTGAAATGGGTCTTCTGTACCTATGTATACCTTGCAAGCAAATGTATTTCTTTTTTTTTTTTTTTTTTTGAGACAGGATTTTTCTGTGTAGCTTTGCACCTTTTCTGGAACTCGCTTTGGAGACCAGGCTGGCCCCGAACTCACAGAGGTCCACATGGCTCTGCCTCCCGAGTGCTGGGATTAAAGGCGTGCACCACCACCACCGCCCGGCGCAAATGTTTTTCTTAAAACCAGGTTCATGCTTGAAAAGTCAAAAGTGACAAACTTCAGTACCTTTTCTCTTATTCTTTCATGATGATTCAGCGTTTGGAAACATCATCCTTGTCTTATGTCACAACTAAAACAGAATGAGAAAATAAAAATATAAATATGAGTTAATAATGCATAAGAGTATAAAATTTAAGACTCAACTTATAACTGCTTTATTATTTCCAAACATGTTTTCACTAGAAGATAAGTATTAGGCTTGACATGAATTTATTACCGATTTCAACACAAATCAACAATGATCAACAAATGAACAGAGTATGGGAGGAAAAATCTTGCCATCGAGATGACTGAAGGCCAATAATTACTTTCTCTTTAGTCTATGTCACACCACTCCTTAAAAATTAAATAGCTCATAAATTACTCTCTGTTACCAAGCAGTTCTACAATGTGTTCACGCAGCCGACAGATTTAATATTCTATACTTCTCCTAGTAATGCCACTACTCAAATATATCATGCCATTTGCTCTTCTTGGTCTCTTCTGTTAGCTCACACAATTTTCACTGCTGAGATACAGGGGCCTTATGAAAATTTGGTATGAAAATCAGTAGAAATATTCCATAAGTCTTATTTTCCCACACATCTTAATAGGAAAACATATTCAACTAGAGTCAAGTAGTTACCTAATAAATACTAAAAATGGAAGCATTTCATTTTTTAAAAAAATATATCATTTGTGAAATGTGTGCCTCTCATGATGCCTAAGAGTATAATTCCTACATCTTGAAGTTGAGGCAGGAAGACTTGATATCCACAGTTATTACAAAGGCAGTTTGTGCTACAAGTAGCATAATGTCTCCTAAAAGATGGAAAAAAATATTAATTAATTTATTTAATATTTTATGTGCATTGGTGTTTTACTTGCATGTATGAGCATGTCAGGTCTTGGAATTACAGACAGTTGTGAGCTGCTATAGGGCTGTTGGGATTTAAGTCACAGCAAGTAAGTAATTCCTGTACTGATATTATAAATTTTGCACATAAACCAACTCTATTTTTGGTAAAATTTATGACTATTTGATGTTAAAAGGAACATTTCCAAAAGAAGACCATTTGTAATAAGCTTGATGTCAAATGTTGGATTTTTTTTTTATTTTTTATATCAGTTGCTTCAACTATTTTGTAATAAAAACCAGAAAGTTTATTTTTATAGTTGTGTTCCTGCAACTAGAATTCTTTTTCATTCCACAGAAAATTCTTGTATTAAATATTCTAAGCCATAACTAGTCTAAGACTATTAGATGGCACACATGAGTTTTAGGAAAGTGTTTTAGATTGGCTAATTTGTCAAGCCGTCACCATTGTTTGCCATTTGCACATCTCAGCAAAGCATATGCAAATGAAAATCCCATCCATTTTCATGAGTAAATGACAAATGTGTGTGCTGTCTTGGTGTCCACTCCTCCTCCTCCTCATCATCATCATCACCTTGGTGGTGTTATCCTTCAGTATTTCGAAGTTTGAAAAACAAATTCTTTTTGAATTACAGAACCCATATCACAGAAAAATGACCAAAACCGGCAGTACATATAAATAATCTTCAGTAAACTTCAAAGCAGGATTATTTTCCATATTTCATAGCCTGTTACTTCAATCATATCCCCATCTGTGAGTAAAACATTCAGATAACATATAGAAATCATAAAACTTTTCATTTGTAATATATCTTACATCATACAGTGCTTATAAGCACCTGACCCATTTTTAAAAGCAATCTATTGTGTTTTCTTTATTTGATGATCTGTTTTGCATGTTGCTGGTGTGTTCTTGTCTTTCCTCTCTGCCATGCTGAAAGCAAAGTAAACAACCCATTCTTAGCTTTAAGATCTGACAACCTAAGGAAGAAAATCTGCCAGGATCAATACTCATGTCACAACTAATAATCACGTTGGCATACATAGGGAAATTTCAGGATACTGACTACAACTCCAACATATTTTGCTAAATATTTATCATGATCCTTTCATTTAGGTATATTTCTCATCTTCAATATCTCTGAACATGAAACTGGAAGCATAGTTTTTGTCCTAATGCATGTAACTGCAGAATAAATACATGTATAACTGTTTTGAAAACACTCAAGTACTAATAAACTATGTATGTTTATACACATATGCATGTATATATATAAAACATATATATGCATATATGTGTGTACCCACATATACTTACATCCATCCATTCATATATACATACATATATACTTTAAGAGAACAAATGCAGAGGCAATGATGTTCCCAGAAGACCACACCATATTCTTCAAATACAAATGACGTATTAACATCTGTGAAATATTATATGTCCCTTCCCCAATTCTTACCTAACTTAATATAACACTTGGATATCTTTCAGTCTTCTTTAAGGTATACAAAAAAGTTTTGATTTTACCCTTTATTATATAAAATGTTATATAATTATAAAATTATATAAAATAAAATCCTGAGTACATTTTTTTGTAATAAGCAAGATTGGCACACAGGTATTTTGTATATGCAAGCTTGTATCATTTATGGAAATTTGAGGAAACAAACATGAGAAAATAAATAAACCCTTGGTAAATTATGCCAGCAGACATATTGGTGTCAAAAGAAGTGTAATTTAGAAACTGATAATAGAATGCAAGTAATTATATAAGTTTTGGGTAAGGTCGTAGGTGGAAATTGAAAGTGTAAAAACGTGACTGACATTACACTTAGATAAAATGTTAAGATAATATCCAGGGCTCAATGCTGGATCCTCCTGCTGAATATGGAACAAAAGACAGAAAAATTCCAAGGGATTAAATAGATTAGTTTTTTTTTTTCTGAGATGGAATACTATTTAAAGTGTTGTTTAAGGAAACTCATAATTTTAAAATAAATCTGAGACACTTTTGCATTTATCAGGCATATTTTTTTTAGCAAAAACTGAATATGTCAGCTTTATTTTACTCACTGGAATATTTAGTGGAATTCTGTCATGTGAGTATTGACACTGTAGACACCATTTTGAATGGACTGTAGGTGTGTTTACCTGCAAGAGACTTGTACAAGACTGAACCCATTAAGTACATTTCATGGAATTAGGTATCCCTCATGAGTAAGTGGAAAATGAGGATACATGTTTCTTTTAAGTATATATATATATAATAGTTACTGCAAAATATTTCTTCTTCAGTACTGTAAAGAACCCTTCTCCCATATTCCTGTAAGCAATGACAATTCAAATCATTGGTTTATCAAATTAAGTTTGGTATCCTAGGAAATTTTATATATGTTTTTATGAGTTTGAGTTTCACTCTCTCTCTGTCTCTGTGTGTTTTTCTCTCTCTAAGTTTCAGGAAGTTCCTAAATCTGACCAGATTCAGGAGGTTCTTTGCTCTTTAAGCAGGAAGGACTCCTGAAACAAAGGCAGAATAGCAGATGCCTGCAAAAACTACTCTCCAATCTGAGGAACGACCTCCAGGTAGTGCAGTGTGTGACAGGCTTTCAGCTTCTGTGAGCTGTCACCCATGCCTTGGTAGTATTTGTTGCCATGCCTGTTTTTGAATCATTTTATTTCTGCAAGTAACCTATCATCCATATTCCTATAATTAATCACAATAAAATTCATTGGTTTATCAAAGTGGACCTTGGTGGTATCCTTACTACATTTTGTCATCTTTTCCTTATTTGAGATGAACAGACATTTGTTTATGTCACCGCAGGAGAAGTATCACAGAACACTGTCTGATTAAGATTAATGTGGATATAACTATTGACTCAGAGAAAGCTTAGCAATACTTAAAAAATCATTTAGTGTTTATGTATGTGTGTGTATGTCTGTGTTGTTGCTACATGACTGCACATGCACAGAGCAGTAGCTAAGCAAGGGGCCTTACGTCCTACATAATCTGTGCTCTGAATGGTCATGTAATTTGCAGGCAGCATGATCACACAATCTATGCACATGTGTGGCATAACTATGTTAGCCCATAAGAACATGTGCAGGGGAACCCATAAAAAGTGGGTCACAGACTTCTCATCCCTTCTTCTTTCCCCTTCTCCTTCTCTCTCAGTACATGTCTCTCAAACAGGACTGAGCACACCCTCTCCTGTCCACCCCTTCTCCTAATAAACTCTCATAGTGGATTTTGTTGTGCTTTGTGGCTCTTCTTGCATGGTAAACAGTGCCGCATAATAAATAACAAAACCACTGCATAAAACCAGTGTGTGTGTGTGTGTGTGTGTGTGTGTGTGTCTGTGAACTTACACATGTGTACCATTGTATGTACATGAAGTTCAGAAGACAACATATGAGATGATGCTTCATTCTACTATGTGGGTTTCAGTGATAAAACTCAGGTCTTCAGGCAACCTATACCCTTATACATCTCACACACACACACACACACACACATACACACACATACACACACACATACACACACACATACACACACATACACACACACACATACACACACACACATACACACACATACACACACACATACACACACACACACACACGGGGGGGAGAGAGAGAGAGAGATAACTCCCAAATCATAAAAACATTTGAAGTTTCCTGGGATAGAGGTCGATTAACCATATCAAAATATGAAAATGTCTTTATTTTCTCTTGCAGGTTTTACATTGATTTTTGAATGACAAATAAAATACAGAAATTAATATATTGACATTATAATTTAAGATGATTTACATGGGCTGAAGTAAATGCATGAGATAATATTTAGTCATTTTAGTCTATTAGTGTGCATAGGTATTGAGGCATTATTTGTGGTTAAATACATAATATACATAGGAAATAAAACAGGCTGTGCTGTGGGATAACAGCCAATTAGTGAGTTTAGATTTGGGTACTAAGTACACTAACTTGTTGCTGGAGAGCTTCTCTCCAGCTCCCAAGTCCCGCCAGTCTCCAGCTCCCAAGTCCCGTCAGTCCCTGGTTCCCTGACCGAACCCATTCATAAAATGAACACACAGACGCTTACATTATTTAAACTGCTTGGCCATTAGCTCAGGCCTATCATTGTCTAGCTCTTACTCTTATATTTAGCCCATTTCTATTAATCTCTACTTTGCCACGTGGCTCGTGGCTTACCGGTACTTTACATCTTCCTTCTCTTTGCTGCGGCTCCAGCCAGTCTCCCCTTTCACCTTCCCGTTTCCTCTCTCCTCTTCTCTGTTAGTCCTGCCTATACTTTCTGTCTGGCTACCGGTCAATCAGTGCTTTATTGATAGAGTGATATCCACAGCACTAACTTGTGAGAGACATTATTGACTGATTATATAAATGGAATGTGATTTTCAAAAACCACTCGAGGATAGAAAAAATTCAGTCTCCAGGAGATGAGAGAAAAGGAATCTCAAGCAGCAATAGGAGTATGTCGAAAGCCTTAAGTGGAGAAGAACATTTTCTACTTGAAAATGATCAAGCAGCGGCTGAACCTTTGGCAATAGAGTCAAGAGCAGAGTTAAGAAAGACTAGAGAACTGGACAGCAGAAAATAACCCAATGTATGGTCAGATTTAAAAGAGCAGAGATGTCCTCCGGAGTATCATCGATAGGAAATAAAGAACAAAGCAGAATCACTACCCTTTAGAAATATTAGCATAGAAATTATCTCTGTGTCCTAAGAGTTCTCAAGGCTGACTTTCCTTAGTCTTTACATCAAGCATGTCCTTATTTGGGTTGCGGTACTTTTGCTCTTCTTGATTGCAATACTATAACGCTGCAGTATTAACTTCACTTGACCGCAGTGGATGTGATTCAATAGATCTTATCACCACAGTAATTCTTGTGAAAGTTTAAGAACAAACTACACCTGAAAAGAAGTGATGGAGATTTACATTTTGCCATTTGAAATCACTGGTGGCTTCTTATAACAAATCTAGAGTGAATGATCACTATAGATAAAAACTTAACCACCCAAATTAATAGTATCACATAATGTGGTTTCAGTATTTTGATAGGCTTAAATAAAATTGTCAAAATCAAAACACCTTGAGTCTTAAACATAATAAACAACAATTAGTTCTTCAAATTTCCTTTTGCAAATCAAATTTCCCTTTGCAACTGATCAACACTTTGCAAATTTAATTAAATTTCAGTTCTCTAATACATATTCCCTTCTGAAACTCTACTGCTAGATATTATAGTTAAGGGAAACCTTTAATTTCTTAAAACCATCACATATGGTAATTTGCAAGCTTTATTAAAACAAGAGTTCTAAAATCCCAATGAAAATTTCCCTTTAAAAACTTAACATGTTGGGGGTGTGTACTGATGTGTGTACTGATGTGTGTACTGATGGTAAGTGAAGCCTATCCACGTCAAGAAGCATGTGTCAATGAAAGGTTAACCTAAGATGTCTGTTCTCAGCTTGCATCTTGCTTGTTCCCATGTCTCCTCTTGTTCATCCTATTTTTGCCAAGCTAGATGGGCTACCTTTTAAGTGTTGAGATTATAGACATGCACTAGTTTGTCCCGGTTTACGTTGGCTTTGTGGATCCAAACACGGTTACTCATATACAGGTGACATGTGTTTTACCTGAATAGCCTCCTTCCTAATGAATGAATCTGCTTTCACTACAAAGCATCATTACATCAAAAATGATTATTTTAGTTTAAATAACTCCACATTGACTGTGCTTTATTTTGCTCAAAAGGTGTCATTTTCATGCATTAAGAAAGATAATCCATTCTGTGTTCTTTGACATATTACTGAAGTGTTTATTGTGTGTTCATCATTCATGGCAACACTGATGTTAAGTCTACATTGGCAACCAGTTCTATTGAGCATCTCAGTTTTGAAGGCAGTCAAGCACCTTTATAAGAGAAAACTCCTTAATTTAGATACATCTATCAATTATTTTTAATTTAGTCTTATTTTACTCAACAGTCAGTATCACTGGCACTGCAGCTTGGGTCTCACTATCCTTGATACATGGGGGCAGGGGCAGGGGCAGAGTAAATGACACAGTCCCTAGGAGGATGCAAGCAATCTCGTTTTTTTTTCTTTCCTTTTTTTATTAACAGATTTACTATTCATTTTACATATCAACCACAGATTCCTCCATCCTCCCTCCTTCCACACCCAGTCTTCCCACCCAACCCACCCCCTATCCCCACCTCCTCCAAGGTAAAGTCTCACCTGGGGAGTCAGCAGACCTGGTACATTCAGTTGAGGCAGGTCCAGTCCCCTCCTCCCTGCACCAAGGCTGAGCAAAGTGTCTCACCATAGGCTCTAGGCTCCAAAAAGCCGGCTCATACACCAGGGACAGGTCCTGGTCACACTGCCTGAGGACCCCCCAAACAGTTCAAGCTTAACAACTGTCTCGCTTATCCACAGGGCCTAGTCCAATATCATGGGGTCTCCTCAGCTATTGGTCCACAGTTCATGAGTTTCCACTAGTTTGGCTGTTCGTCCCTGTGCTTTTTCCAGTCATGGTCTTGATATCTCTTGCTCATAGAATCCCTCCTCTCTCTCATCGATTAGACTCCTGGAGCTCCTCCTGGGACCCGGCCATCGATCTCTGCATCTGCTTCCTTCAGTCACTGGATGAGGGTTCTATGATGACAGTTAGGGTGTTCAGCCATCCAATCACCAGCGTAGGTCAGCTCAAGCACCCTCTCAACCATTGCCAGTAGTCTATGGTGGAGTCATCTTTGTGGATTCCTGGGGACCTCCCTAGTACTCCGCTTCTCCCTATTCCCTTTGTGCCTTCATTTATCTTGGTATCTCTTTTCTTGATCTCCCACTCTGTTCCTGATCCAGCTTGAACCTCCCACTCCCCTAACCCTCATTCCCCTGTTCCTTGCCCTCCATTACCATCCCCCTCATCCCCAGCTTGCTCATGTAGATCTCATCCATTTCTCTATCGCTAGGAGACCCTTGTGTCTTTCCTAGAGTTCTTCTGACTATCTAGTCTCCCTGGAGGTATGGGCTGCAGTCTGGTTATCCTTTGCTTTAAATCTAGTATCCACTTATGAGTGAGTACACACCATGTTTGTCTTTCTGATTCTGGGTTACCTCACTCAGGATGATATTTTCTAGTTCCATCCATTTGTCTGCAATCCTCATGGTGTCATTGTTTTTCTCTGCTGAGTAGTACTCCATTGTGTGAATGTACCACATTTCCTTTACCATTTTTCAGTTGAGGGTCATCTAGGTTGTTTCCAGGTTCTGGCTATTAGAAATAATGCTGCTAGGCCCTCTCTCTGGATATGAGAGGAGTCACTCACCTCTTGGTCCAAATCATAATCTCGTTTATTAAACAAAAGGCTAAGGGGTGTATATATGTATATATATGGCTTTTTCAAGGGCTTTTGCTCCTAGCTGCTTTGGCATTTCTTGGTTGGCCCTGGCATGCACATCATCATTTTATGATTCAAAGCTTATGGGTCAGTTTTCCTCTGGCCAGAACACTCTTTGAGCCTGTCACAGCGCATTGTTTGCTTAAGGCATGGCCCAGTGCTTCAGCCTTATCTGCCTCAAGTCAGCACTTTTCTAATTAACATACTAGATAAAGATGATTTATATTGGTTAAACAAACATCTTATTAACTAAAACAATGAGTATTTGAAATGAATTTGCTATTTCAACAGCAAATTTCAGTGAATACAGATTACCTAAAACAGTTTAGAGAGTCTGCTATTTTAATACAGTGTATAAATTCACCCAAGTGACTTTTCTGAACTATAGTCTCTTAGTTGGCTTTTGATTAACAAGATTCCAAGTTTTCACTTTGGCATTAGCATTTGTCTTAGGTCATCCTCTTTTACTGAAATCATAAGCTACACTTACTCATTAGGCAACCCAGAATATCTGCCGGCAAAGCAAAAATTAGTAAAATTATACTTTGATATTATAATAAATTATTTGTAGTCACACTGAAAAATAAAGTATATATTGCCATGACGAGCCATTTCATTTTAACAGCTTTACTAAATGCAAATTGGAATTTTATTGTAGAAACAATCAAGGGTTCAAACACTGTAGGAACATATACTTTAGCTTGAACTTTCTTTTCTAAATATATGGCCTTACATTTAGATTCATACCTTCAATTTACTTCACGAACTACTCTAAGTCAAATTTTGCAAGTTACTATTTTCAAAGAAATAATTAGCCATCTGCCTGGAATAGCACAAAATGAATTTTTATAAGACCGAATTAAGTAACTTACCTCCAGTAAATTTAAAACTGCCAAGTATTGTAAAACAAACAGGAAAAAGTTATTTAAACCTAGAATACAGGCTTTTTGAAAGATATATAAATTTTAAAAATGGCAGCAATTCTAAGGCTAATAGAGGCAGAATAGTGATTACTCTTGAGGCACTGGGTGGTTAATGAAAGGTGGCCAAGGAGGCTCCTGGGTTTCAGTTAATGTTCTGTTTTTGACCTGCCTGCTGCTTACCAGGCAATGCTCTCTGTGTGAAAATTCATCAAGTTGTACCCTTAGGATTTTTCTATATGCATTTTATTCAATACAATTCTTTAAATTGAGGGAAAAAGTTCTAAGTTGTAAAGCACCTGATTTCAATCAGTAGGGTTGATGTTAAACTATAAATTCAGAGAACTAGGAGTTTGACATAAATTACAGGAAAATAATCGAATTGTACTCAAGAAAACAAAGCAGAAATCGTGTATCAGAAAAGATTGTGTGTGTGTGTGTGTGTGTGTGTGTGTGTGTTGTGTGCATAGATGTGCCCAAATATAAGTCAAAGATCCATTTAATTCTAATTTGGAACTTTGAGCTTTGGTTTGCACTCTCCTATACTTAAACATCTCAGCTCATCTACTGTGGTGTGTCTCTGACTGTTATGCTTAGAATCTCTGGGCCTTCTCCTAGCATCTTGTCATTCCACACCATTTCTCGTGTATGCAACGGTAAGGTTGTAGGAATTTGAATTAGAAATCCCTAGGAATGACAATCTATTTAACCATTTTCTTTCGTGCATTCTGCTGACACTGAATACTCAAACCAGATAATAACTACTATACAAATTTCTAATCATATTCAATCATGTTTGGTTCATTGTTTTTCTATCTAGTACATAAAATATTCATTTCTGAATACCGACAGCATTAGCATGGACTCACTTGAGTCACCTCCTTCTACATCTTATTTGCCTTCACTGCTTCCTATATTTGGGAGACTCTTCTTCACTTCTTACTTGAACAACTCCTATTATCTTAGAGATAGAATCTCAATTACAAATGCAATGTATTATTGTCCAAACATTCGGCCATCCCACATCAGGGCTAGGGTAGAGAACAAAAGATTCCTTCCTAATATCTGTAAGCAAAGGCCTTTTGTTTTTAGACTTATAAATTATATAAAAAAATTAAAATAGGATTAGAGATATCTTGGGATAATTTTAAGTTTGACTGAAGTAAAATGCAATCCATCACAGAAACTTAGGAAGCCTATGTTCTGATTGTCATTCTGCATTGTTATAAAGGGATTCTAGGAGTTAATAATAGAGAGAGTTTACAAGATACCCAGAAAGTTCTGCTTACTTACCTTGGCAAACATTTGAATAGCATATCCATTTTGGATAAATCTAGAATAAATATATCCAACAATATTTATTGAGGCATTAGTGCATATTCCTTCTCCAAATACATCAAGTCCTTTCCAAATCCATCTAATTTCACTTGGTTATGCATCATTAGCATATAAATCCAAAAAACGGAATGATACGCAGAGCAATTTTTTATTTAATTTTTCTCATATTACATGTTGACTCAGGTTTGCTTCCACTATTTTCT
>CABHPH010129614.1:16798-31404 GCA_902168325.1 Peromyscus nudipes | reverse complement strand
TTTTTTTTTTTTTTGAGAGAGAGAGCATAAAGTTGGGTGCGTAGGAAATAGAATCTTGGTGGAGTTGAAGAAGGGGAAAACATGGTCAAAATGTATTCAATGAAAAAAATTAAGTTAAAAAGAAAGGCAGATATTTCTGAAATTAGGGACATTCCAAGAAGCCATTGGAATGACTGTGTCTGCTTTTCTGGGGACCCAAGATGAATCCAGTGACCCTTTGTCAGTATTTCTGTGAAACTTTCAGGGATATTGCTTTCTGCCATAGAATTTATATCTTTTTTTCTTCTTCAATCAGGAATTTAAAATTTTTCAGTTAGATAATCACCCTTCTTAGTGGACGAATCAGCCCTTTACTCTTTCCAGACCAGCTGCTGGGCTGCAGAAAGGTAGAATTCATGGCCAGCCTCGGCTACAAAGTGAGTTCCAAGACAGGCTCCAAAGCTACACAGAGAAACCCTGTCTTGAACCCCCCCCCCCCCCCCCCCGCAAAAAAACAAAACAAAACCAAAAACAAAAAAACAAACAAAAAAACCTTAGGGACTTCACATTCATGCAGCATATTTTGAGCTCTGATTTTTTTTTTATAACTTTTAATTTAAAGTAAGCCTGAAATTGAAGATTGAAGTGATCGCTTGCTTGTTTACTAAGTGGTGAGCCGTGAGTGAACTTGGGCACTTCTTATGCTGCAGTTAGTGGTACTAAATGCTATCTCAGCTGGATGCTCATCAATCAGGTAGAAGCTAAGGTAATGTGGCTCTGAAGGTGAAGAAATCTTTTGGTGACATTGATTGTAATAATACATTTGATTTGTTTTTATTAATAATTTAGTTTTTTATATACTTGCTCTGAGGAAATAAAATGTGCCTCCAGCTATAACATTTCTTGAGTTAGAATTCTTAAATGTATCAGATCAGAGCTCTTTGTATGGGCTTCGGTTACAGACCTAGTGACAGATGAATTTCCATTTGCCCATGGGGAAAAGAAAACCCTAAACTTGGAAGCCCCTCCAAGAATGTTCAGAATCTGGGCATTCCTACCCCATCCAATCTTTCTTCTTGATGGGCTGCTGCTTTAGCCAGAAAGTATAGGCACTGTGTGTTCCGCGTGCCCTGGTACAGCCAATTGGCAGCTTCCGCCGAATGCTTCAGGCTCGGTACTCGCCTTGTCCTGGCAGGTGTCTGAGGAGCCTTGTTCTTCTGGGACAGAAATTACTCACCTTCTCTAGGCCTTGAAGCCTGGGTGGGCCCTTGGTTGCCAGCATATTCACAGACGCCTGTTTCCTCATACACTGCCCTGTAATTTCCTACGGGACTCGGGCTAAGTCAAAACAAAGCCTTTCTCTCCAGACTCCTGTCTCTGGTCTCTTGATCTTACCTCTTTTTAACATCACATGCAAAGCTACCCGTAAACCGTATGCGCCATCTTTCTCGATTTCTCAAACCAAATTCACCCTTTAGCAAATGCAGATTTTTATTTATAAAAACACTTTTTTGACTTCTATACTGAATTTTACCTCTCCCAGTTGATTTCTAATTCCATCTTTCTTTGGAAGTTTCTCTGACTGCCTAAACCTAACTCAATCTAATTTTTTTCTCTTAGTTTCTACTCCTCCATGCTGGCCTTGATTTTTAATTGTGTTATCAGTTCTGTGTACATCTTTGTTTGCTCATTGGACTATAAGCTGCTTAAGTATAGGTGTTTTTAGCTTGGGGAGACTTGTTCAGAGCACAAGGAAAATTCTGAGAAACTGTGGGGAGGCAGTAAGTATGTTGAAGCTGTGCAGACATCCAGGTCAAAAATGTCTGCAAGAGTTTGGCTACCCATGATAAGGCTGGACATTGCCCTCTAGCCTAGACGCACAGGGAGATGTGCTTTGTGATGATGTTCAGAAGAAGCTGTGTGGAATGGGACAGTGTGGGCACAGTATAGACAGCAGGCTTGGTATTATGGCTCCATAATTCTAAATTGAAGAGAGAAGGGTAGGTTGTGGGAACAGGAGAGCCTGGCTGGGTTCTGCGGAATGCCAAACAATCAAGGAAAGCTTTGTCAATATCTGAATGGATCAGAAGAAGGTCTCTTCTAAGGGAATGGGGTGATAAATGCTTACCTTCTTAAGGAGGCAGGGACTTAAAGAACATGATGGGGGTGAAGGGAGAGGGATGGTAGGAGGGAAGAGAAAGAGAGGGAGGTGGCAGAAGTTAAAGAGAGACTAGCAGTGAGTGGAGAAAAACCTGAAGAGGGGAAAGATGTAAGAGAAGCAGAGAGAAACTGGAATGAAAGATTGGAGATATGGTAACAGACAAATAGGAATAGAAAGGAGAAAGCAAAGACAGGAAAGGAAATTAGAGTCTCATGTCTGTTTATACGTGCTGAAATTCAAAGGTGTCAGTATCAATGCTAAAGGGTGGATGGGGTCACATGACCCTCCTACATCCTGTCAGCTTTCACCTCCCAAACACACACTGTGGCACGGATGGTGCCATTTTCTCAACTTCTTCAGAGTATGAACAAAAGTATCAGGAAAGTTTGGCTATAAACAATTTTAATATATAGTCATTTCATCAATGTATCTATTAATTTATTATATAGTTATTTACATAGGTATTTATGTCCATTATACAATTATACATTCCTTTTGCATTTAACAGTGCAACATGATTGTTATGCCATCACTGCTTCAAAACCAATTTCCCGACTCTAAAACCTCAGACCTTAAATGTGCTCCCACTCTTCCTAACTTCCTGTATGGAACTCTAGGGCTTCCTGAGTTCTAGTCTCTTAAGGATTTGAGGCTACAATCTGGCTGCTGTAGAATTGGCTCATCACTCAGCAAGGTCAAAGTGGTAAGTGATTGAGAAGGTGGTTTGTGATTCAGCTCCAGGAGCTGCATAGAGTTTTACATTTCCAGCACTTGACTATATTAGCTGTTTATGGACTAATGTAAGTAAAATAATGCTTGCATGTACCATGAGGCTGCTATGAAGATGTAGGCAACTACTTAGAACAGTACCCAGCCTAAGGCCATGCTTATTATTATCTATTATTACCTGTGTTTTTCTTTATTGTCATTTATTTTGTGCTTAGATTTTAAAATGCAACAACTTACTTAATCATCACAACAATTCATGAGGTAGAACCAATGCCATAGCCCAACTTGACTTGGTAGCAAGCAAACCAAGCCTTTGCTAGGCTATGCACAGACCTTTAGAGGGAACACAAGCCAGGATGTCTGGTTCAGTAAAGTCTGCTCCCCTGAGAGATGCAACCAAGTCAGGGAGATGAACATGGTTATTTCTACACGACCCAAAATAATATCTGATATGTCCTGACAGCTCTCCAGTAAAGGATTTCACAGCTGTGTATTGCTTGATACACTTACAATTCTTTTTCAGTTGCAGTTGAGGTTTATTCCTGCCCTTTTTCTCCATTATCTTTCAAAATGTGAAAGTAATACTCAAAATTTGAAGGCTAACAGGCCACTGGGAACAAGAGTTCAAAATAATTCTGGCTTTCAAACTGCTTCTAGTTTTATTAGTGTATATAACGCTGACATTTGGTGGTGACTGTGTGCGGAGTTAAGGCGATCTTTTGTTGAAGGGAAAAAAACAGGGCAGTAAATCCAGGGCTGGAATTAGGACAGCCAATTTCTGACTTGCACTGTGACTCTTGACAAGCCATTTAATATCCACAGCTTTTATCTTCCAACACAAACTGGGACAAACACCAGGGTGGGACTGACAGGGAGCATCATGATCAGCAACAGAGGGAAACCGAATACTTTCCTTTAGCTAATTTGACATAGTGTCAAACCGCCTTCTAAATATTTATGTTCATACCCATAGACAAATGCTACTCAGCCTGAATACTGGGTGAAGCTCCTCTTTCCCGTGTAGAGTGGTAAGTGCAGAGCCTCGTGGTTACACAAGTTGTTGAGAAGAAGTGGTGGGTGGATGCCCAACCCTAAATACGACATTTGTGCCATCCCCTCTAAGGTTCAGGGAACAACGTGGAAGGATAGACAGAATGTAAAGCAGGAAAGTAAGGATAGTGACTGCAAAATGCTATCTTCTGGGAAAGACACAATCATTGCAATCATGAACTCAAAGCAGCTGAAGTTGCTTGAACTGGGGTCTGCACAAAAAACGGGCCTGTCAGTCAGCCATGCATTGAGAAAGGTCTTGGGGATCTCTACCCTTCACTGCTTAACTATCTGCTACTGATAGATTCATGGAGAGGGGAAGTCACTGCCTTTCAGTGTGTTCCTACTGGTGACCTCATGTTTAGTTAGTGTTAACTGTCATGTTGACACAGCTTCAAATCACCTAAATAGAGTGTCTTTTGAGTAATTATCTGTCAGACTGGTCCATGAGCCTGTCTGTGAGGGATTGCCTTGATCATTTATTGATGAAGAGGACTCAGCTCGCTATGGGTGGCACCATCACTAGGCAGGTTGGGTTATCTTGGGTTGGATAAAAAAAGTTAGATGAGTAGAAAACAGCGAGTAAGTCTGAGAGTGAGCCAGTAAGCAGTATTCCTCTGTGGTCTGCTCTGGGCTCCTGCTTAATTCCCTCAGTGAGGGACTTTCACCTGAGAGTGAGCCAGCAAGCAATATTCCTCTGTGGTCTCGGCATCAGGTTTCTGCCCTGAGCTCCCGCCTAATTCCCTCAGTGAGGACTTTGACCTGACTGTGTAAGCCAAATGAATCATTTTCTCCTTTAAGTTGATTTTGTTCAGAGTATTTTATCACAGCAATAGAAAGGAAGCTAGATCACTCCACCAGGCTCCAATGGATAGAGCTGATCAAATACTAACATAGGTAGCCTGGGTTAAATTAAATCCTAGGTCTTTACATATGTACACACACATACACACAAGCACACGCACACACACATACACGCGCGCGCACACACACACATCACAACACACATACACATATACACATAACTCACACACATGCACATACACAGCACAACACACAGATGCACACACACACACACACACGCACGCGCACACACACGCACGCACACACACACGCACACGCATGCACACACACACATGCACGCACACACACACACACACACACACACACACGCACACGCACACGCATGCACACACGATGTACAATAAACCCAAAGAGACTGTAGTTTTTCTCATGTCCGTGCTCTCTTGGTCAGCTATCTATGACACTTAGCAATCGTAACCAACGGCTTCATTTAGCTCTGCTGAAAACAGGCTCATCTCTGGACACCGCCGTTTTAAAGGTACTCGGAATAATGAGACTAGAGGCTAATTCATATTTAAAATCTGACCCCCGGTGACCACGCCTAGACCTGGTTTTTACTATCAACTACGTGCTGGATCCAACCTGGACAGTTCCTCTGGACTCCAGACTAGACACCTACTTGCCATTGTGACAGCTCACTTGACTAACATGCTTAAAACCAGTCCTCTTTGTTCCCACCAAACTTTCCTTCCCCAACTCGGTCAATGGCAAATGCATTACTTTAAAAAAAAAAAAAAAAAAAAAAAAAACCTTTGAAAACTGTGTGTGTGGGTGTGTATTGCTTGAATGTATATCTGTGTACCACATGCAGGTAGTACCTTGGCGGCCAGTAGAGAGTGTCAGATACCCTGGGACTGGCATTTCAAATGGTTATCAGTCACCATGTGGGTGCTAGGAATTGAACCTGGGTCTTCTGGAGAGCAGTCAGTGCTGCTAACCACTGAGCCATTGCTCCAGCCCCCAAGTGTGTAGGGCACTCAGTCTCCAAATTTTACTCCCTTGCTTCCTATCTCATAACTCGTATTCAGTTCCTTAGCAATTCCTATAGACTTTATTTTTCAAAATTCATCCTTAGTCTAACCACCCTCTAACACCCACACCACTATCACATTCAAGCCATCATTATCTTTCCCAGGAACTGACTTCTGACTAGTTTAAAGAGCTGTGATTTTGAGAGTTTTCAGTGACCTTTTAGAATGTACAATAGAACCTGCCTTCTGGAATCTTCCAACCGTGTGCACCATAAGAACAAGTGTCCGTGACTCTCATGATACTTACAATTCTCCTTCTCTCATTGTTTTTTTCCCCTAACATTCCTTCTTTTATTTACTGGTTCCAGGAACTGTTGGCTTTCCTCTGTTGTCCCCGAGTCTGCACTCTGTTGCCATCTCCTGAAATGCTCTCGTACTATATCCCATGAAAATCACCTTCTGTACTTGTCTCTCAACTTCTAGATTCTGAAAATTGCTTTCTTTTTCTCATTGCTGTCTTTGAAACATGGGTGGTAGCAACCTGGAATAATGTAGTCATTTTTTATTTCCTCTATATGCCGTCCTTTTGGTAAATAGGCTCCCTTTGAATTCTTCTAATTTGAATGTATCATAGTCTCACTTCTTTTCTGTGGGAACTATGAATGATACTATTGTTAGTATTGTATTTAAGACTTATTGGTACTAGAAGAGGCTGGAGAAAGCAGGACAACCAAATGAGATTCTGGAATAGTCTTTACTCAATTTATGGAGTACAAAGATAGGAGGAATCTTGCATTAGGCCTTGGTCATTTTGTTTCTTTGTGATGACCTCATTTTCTGCTATATAATGATGATATTGTGCTATCTGGGACTGCTAAGCAAGAAGTAGCAAGGACTCCAGATGATTAATAAGGTAGACACACTCTAGAAGGCTGGATAAAGGTCTTGAAATACAGGGTTGAGGGGCACAGAGTATAAGGTAATGTCCTGTCCGAGCTGCTACAACTTCCATAATACTCATGACTTAGAAAAGGTACCTACATCAGCATTTTGTAGAGAGTCTGCATATTTGTATATGTCTCATTGCTTATTTATTGATAATTCATAAGATTAAAAAATTTTATTCCATATTTCTGGGAAAAATGAGCTCCCTAGCAGGTCTCAGCTTGTAATATAGGCAGCTCTGCTTTCATAACCTAGTATACCTATTAATAAAATAACTATATGTGGCAGACATAGATGTTCCGCAAGTCCCTGGCAAACCCAATTGGAAAATCCACAGTGCAGAGACCTGTGGTTCTGGAGTAATGCCATGCCCTTCTTTACTGACAACCTACTTTCTACTTGCAAAGCAGGCGCTGGCTTGCACCTAAGCTCTGGCGGATACGAAACACTTGATCCCAGGACGTAGAGCAGCTCTGTGACTTGAACTTTCCACACTGTCTTGAAATATTACCTGATCCACAGGATCTAGAAGGGGATGTAAGCAATAATATTTTACTGGGAAACTGAAGTACTGTACCCAAGTCCAGCCCTGAGTGTGTCAATGACACGGGCAGATGGCTCATGAATACTATACCTGCTTCTCCTGCTCTGCAGTCTTGTTCCTATCCATGACTGTGACTTCACGGGGCGTTCTCAGTGGTTGGCACTGTGGAGACAGAAGCCGAGGTCTGACTATGGATAACTCTCCCTGCCTGACTGGCACCAGCTGAAGAAGTACAAACACTGTACACCCGTCGCCCTCAGCGACCTGGGAAGATGGTACAAGGGGCAGGTGTCACCTCATGATAGTGCAAAAGCTGAGGGCTTTGAATGTCTCTTGGGAAGAGAACGTACATCCTTTTCCTGGACGAAGGACAAGAGAAAATGGTGAAGGGAAATACCACACTAAAAACCTTTCTCTTGGGGGTGCAGACCAACTTTCACCCTATTAATCTGGACCTCTGCCCAAGGAAACAGACTTGAGTGAATCATACCATAGACATCTTTGAATTTCAGTTGAGTGGTCAGTGGGCATTCAAACATGGGGTTACTAGATTGAGGTAGGGAAGGTAATTCTCCACTTCTTTCCCTGTATGTTTGCTTTTAGATAGCTATATCCTTTGGCTGGATATATCATGTTTTTTCTTTTGTTTTGTTTTTCTGTTTGTTTTCCAAGGTTACTTTTTCTTCATGGATCTTTCCTTTTTGTGTTTTGGTAACTGCCCTCTGCCCTTCCAGGGCTAATGGTGACTATTGCACCTTTCCAACCAGCCCTATGTTTCCATTTCATCCTGTTTACACATTCATAAACAGAATCTAATTTTTAAAATGCTCCCAAATTATCCAGTTTGAGAGAACCATCTGTTTCCTATTCTGAAATATGCCTCTCATGGCCATCTTTCCTCTGAACTACACATTGTTTATTATTTAGAGTTCAGGGAACTGCAAGTGATATAAATATTCCAACCACCCTCGCTTAAGCTACAAAAACATATGGATTTATTGGGCTGCATCACTAGAAAGTCCAAGCAATGATTCTGTCCACGGGCACAGCCGAATCCAACGGCTCATGTGACGTTGGCAGGGTTCCCCTCTCTTGGCTCTTGTGTGTGTGAGCTGCTTTCCTTTTCAGGCAAGTACTTTCTACAGAGTGACAAATATGGACACTGGCAGCCTTTGGCTTGCAGTTGATACACAAATTACAGGCCTAGAAAAAAAAAAGCGTGAGAGATGCTGTGTCTTAACACTCATTGTGACATTATCCTTCGTGAACCGCAGAGTATTATAAAGGTTGCTTCCCTGGATGCACAGATATGTAGCCTAAGTTACCGAATCCCCTGTAGTTTGCCTAAGGAGTGGCTGAAAATAGGAAAGAATATTGCTTGGTGAGAGCACAGCATCTTCTAGTCCTCAGAGTTCTTTCTTTTTGAAGTATAGACTTGAAAACAGGAAAGAACCCTGAAGCATGAAGCAAAGGCCAGCTTCTACTATATGTGGAATGCTCTTCTTCCTAGACTACACAGTCACTTGTCCACCCTGATAAAAGCCGGTGTAGCAAATCCATTTGGCATGCTCTCTCAGCTTTGTTCTAATTGGTAAATGCAGTAATTTGGTGGCAGGGGATCACCTGGGTGAGATTTGGGGATAGGAACTGAGAAGGACATTTGTTTTGCTTTAGCTTATTTGTTTTGCGTCAAAGCCTATCACTTAGCTGCTGGTCACCCTTTGGTGTTTTAAGAGCTACTTTGTGGTCACAGAACAGACAGGTATCTCTGCCCCAAAGACTATGAGAAACTCAGGAAAGGCCTATGCCAGCCTTGGCAGCCAGTTCTACAAACATGCCTTGGAACAGGCTTCATGAACCTTTCAGATCAGGAGGAACAGCAAGGAGCCAGCTTGTCTGGAGAATGGAGGTGTAGACTAGTCTCTATAACAGCTAGTTATAGTAGGAGAGGGAACCAACAGGTAGGACAGGCTGGGCTTCTCAAGAGAAGTGCTCACTGTTAGGCAATTAGGAGAGCCATGGGAATCCATAGGGAATTCACAGTAAGGTACACCATGGAAATGACACACATGGAAAACAACTTTGCCAGTGATATTGGAAGACTGGCAGGAAGGAGGCTATAGCTATTCAAGAAAGGAGAGCCTGGGGTCTAGGCAAGGGCATTAATAGCTTACTATGGGAAAGTGAGATGAAGAAATAAGGGAGTTCTGCAAGCTGAGGAAACATGTTAAGAAACAGTAGGTGGAATTCATTTGCCTATAAATTCTTGGTTGCATGTGTCAAGTCAGAACTCAAAGTATAAAGAATTCCATGTAGCATCTTTCAAGAATGTATAGCCTTTTCTGATAAACTTTTCATGTTTTTTCTTCAACAGGTTTTCATTAAATTGTTATTTCTTTGTGTTTAGTACCTATTAGGAAGGGCAATACCATAAGCAGGGTGGAGAACATGAGTTTCAGTGTCAGTCAAGATGGAATCTGAATATTCGCTCTGTCATTTAGACGCTATTTTTGGGTCAAATGATTGGAGTTTATTTATAAAACTGGAACACAATTCCAATTTTATGAGATTATTGTAGATGATGAGATGCACTCAGTGAATGGTGGCAGATATTATTACCAATTCCTTAGCCAGGATGGATTCTCTGAAAGTGTTCATACTCATGGTAAATTGATAATGGCACTAATATTTACTACTTCTTCTCTTCTTACTCAGCTAGTTGAGTAAGCAGACCATGTTAATCTTCAACCCTTTTTTACATTTTAGTTCTGTGGGGGAAAAACTGTGACTTTCCTATGGTTTAGTTTTACTGTCAGAGCTGAGGTCAAAAAAGTTATATTCATGTATTCTGCTAGCCTGATTTTCATCCTGGGTCATGGGATCACGGATTACTTTTGCTGAGACGTGGGAATCTAGCTGGACTTTGTTTGACATGTCTGGTTTGTGCCATGGGCTCAACATTTTCACTGTGATTTTGATGCCAGTATAGTTTGACCTTTGAGCCTCTTCTCACCAGCTAAAGTTCCTACTTCTGAAACAATTATGATTTATTGTAAGATGAAAGGGACATTTGAACCATGAAGATTATGCCTCACCAACGTGTTATTCAGCATATCAGCATTTCAGAAAGGCATGATGTGCAAATTCAGGAACAATGTCTCTGAGCTTTTTTGAACACTATCTGAAAAATGATTATAGCAATGATATGCCCCTGTTCTCCTCCTCTGCCTCCCCCTCTTCTTCTTCCTCTTCTGGTTTTTCAAGACAGGGTTTCTCTATGTGTAGACTTGGCTGACCTCTACCTCACAGAGAATCCTCCTGCCTCTGCCTCCCCAGTGCTGAGATTAAAGATATATGCCATCACTACCTGTTTTCTCATGTGCTCTTGGTTGTTCTTGTTCATCAAAAATCTAGCTGGTGGGAGAGTGGATGTTAGAGGCTAGGGCTGAACATAAAGAGATGCTTTTCTTGATTGGTTTTACTGAGGGAAAGTGCAAAGTGGTTGTGTGTCAATGTGTTCATTTTGAATACTCTATTTGCTTTCTGCTGATTCTAATATAGAGCCTAGATTGCTGTATTTGCTTTCTTTGACCAGATTGCACTGATGCATCATTTCTTACTTTCCTGGTAATAAAAAGAGAAGTTGTCACATATGCATAAAAAAGGCACTTCTCTGTGTGAAGCAGAACTATCTTCCTAAAGCTATCTTTTAAAAAGTCAAGGGTAGAGGCTGGAGAGATGGTTAAGTGGTTAAGAGCTGTGACTACTTTTGCAGAGGACCTGGGTTTAGCTCTCAGCACCCACCACATTACAGATGACAACTATCTACAATTTCAGTTCCAGGGGATCTAACACCTTCTGGGGGGACCAGGCACAAAACATTCACACACATAAACATAAATACATCTTTAAAAAATAACAAGGATGACTTTATGAAACTCAGATCTTTTAGTTTTAGCAAACATGTGTATTTATTTTAAAATGTAGCTGAGAAACATTTCTAGGTTGCAAAGACTATCTTTATTGCTTTTACCGCCATTCATTATAGATGAACTGAGAACTTCAAACTTTTGTGAGTTAAATCTTCAGAGGGAGGCAGGCCACAGGACAGAGCATTTGGGATGGAACTGGAAGAGGACACTTGCTTAGCTTTGGCTTACTTGTTTTTCATCAAAGCTTATTATTTAACTGCTAGTCACCCTTGTGTGTTCTAAGAACCATGTTGTGGCTATAGATCACAGTTGCATGTTCAAAGCATGAGGCCATATGTCTCAGGGGCCATTTGGTACTAATTAGGTGTTTGTATGCCTTTTACTAGTGAATCCAGCACAGCTTGGTCCTAGGAACCTGACTGGGACAATGAGAGAATGAAGAAAGGACAGACACACAGACAGAAGAGATGAATATGTTGGCTCTGCTGGAACAGAACCAATTACTCAACCTGAAAACAGCATGCTTGTTACATACAGCAGGAGAATGAAGGGTGTATTAGTCTGGTAGGGGTCTCTGCAGGGGAGCAGCCTCAGGTTGCAGTTATTCTGGAGGAGGAGGCTGCAGTTGCTGGTTTTTGTACACACTGTTCAATCACTTCTAAACACATGTACTTGGACCAGGGGAAGGCTTGGCCAATTCCCATGCCTTTCGTTCATTAGAGCTTGTTAATAGTACACATTCATTCAGGACTTCATCCACTCCTTATATATTCACTTAGAGCCTCCTCAGCCCCCCACATATCACTGCCTTTCTCTTTTTATGAATTATTTCTTTCAACAATTTTACACATCTAAATAAATATATTGTCTTCTCACTGTGCCCTTTCTTGGTAGGATATGGTCTTGGCAAACATTCAGAGAGAGGTGAACTCTAAAATGTAGTTTGTAATTTGAAATATGGAACTCAGAAACTCTTAAGGTCTTAAAACAAATACCTCATCTCTCAACCCTTAAGACAGACACAGGAAATAAGCGTTAGGCTGGGTGCTGAGAAACGGAAGTCCCTGTGCAGTGTTGGTGGGGATGTGAAGAGCGATGGAGTAGCTACAGAGAACACTGGATGATTCCTCAAGGAACAGAATGGTGGGTTTGTGTGATGCAGTGTATCTGGGGGGCCTGAACCCCGCCTGAGTCATTGAAAACAAGGCTTCAAGGAGGTGCTGATTTCTACAAGCACATTTATAGCTGAATTATTCACAACTGTCAGAATGGGGGAAGCGGGCCAAATGCACACTGATGGGTGAGTTGGTAAGAAATTGCTTTTATTAGTAAAAAGGAATATTAACTATTCAGTTTTTAAAGAGAAGGAAATTATGCCACATGCAATAATCAAAATGAACATTGAAGTTATTATGAGAGAAATAAGACAGCCACAAGAAGAAATGTCACCTAACTGTGGTTCAGATGATAAGTTCTAAGATTTATTATTGTTTTAAGTCTAAAACATTCACAAACTTATAACACACACACACACACACACACACACACACACACACACACACACACACACACACACACTGGTCATCTTCCATGATGTTCACACAGTGCAGTGGTACAGTGTGTGTTTTCTATAACCAAACTGCTGGACCTCAAATCCTGTCTTTCCTTTTGACTCCTGAATGACCTTGGACAACATGACTTCTCTGAGCTCCAGCCAGCTCATTTGTAAGTGGAGATATGAAAACTGTTTATCTCATAAGGTTGTGGTAGGGATTAAAGAAACTCAGCCAACACCTGCAGCAATGCTCACAACCAGCCACCCTAGAGGTGTGGGAGCTATCCTTACAATTTGTGAATGCAAAAAGCCTTCCTAATGAATTTAACATCTCAGGAGCTAGTGGTATGGTACATGCATATTCTTTCAGAATCTGAAATAGAGTTTCTAATAGAAGTACTTAATAGGTATTAGGTAAATGTGGAAGAATAAAAACCCTTTGATTAGGGGACATAGTAAATTGTTTTTTCCTTTTAGGTCAAGTTACTCACATCTAAAGTCATATATTTTCTATCCCAGGAAGTCAGCAGTATGCTTTGTTCCAATTATCTTTGGTTTCATCATTCATTTAAAGAAAATGTGTTTGCTGTGGGATGGTCTGTATGTCAAATGTGTTGCTCTGATTGGTCAATAAATAAAGCACTGATTGGCCAGTAGCCAGGCAGGAAGTATAGGCGGGACTAACAGAGAGGAGAATTGAGAGAACAGGCAGGTGGAGAGAGACTGCCAGCCGCCACCATGACAAGCAGCATGTGAAGATGCCGGTGAGCCACGTGGCAAGGTATAGATTTATAGAAATGGGTTAATTTAAGATATAAAAACAGTTAGCAAGACGTCTGCCACAGCCATACAGTTTAAACAATATAAGTCTCTGTGTGTTTACTTGGTTGGGTCTGAGCGGCTGTGGGACTGGCAGGTGACAGAGATTTGTCCTGACTGTGGGCCAGGCAGGAAAACTCTAGCTACATGTGTTCCTGCCTTTAAATATCTTGCTGTCTTGGCCATAGCTTTTAGATGTTTTTTTTTGTTTGTTTGTTTTTTGTATGTTTGTTTTGCTTCTTTTCTCTGTTAGTTATACTCAATTTGTATTCATTATCAAATGATTTAGTGAGCTGCAAAATCATAAGTATGTCCAGTTTTGCAAACCGGACTAGGATAGATAATGAGATCATATTTACATAATGACCATGGTACAACCAAACTTGGACATTTTCCTATGCACAGCAATAACGTTCAAATTATTAGGCTGCTTAGAACAGAGCAATCAACTAACCCTGTCAGGTTTCTTGCTGTAAGATAACAACATACTTTGGTCTTTTTTCTTCCGAAACAAACTTAATGAGGCTCCTACCTAGTTTTTTTTTTTCTTCTTATGTTACAGTCCTTTAGGGCGCCTGAAATGACCATGCATGTGTATGTGGTGTTTAAATCAAAGGAAGCTGGATTCTGAATTGGTTCCTAAAAGTTTTGCAACTGCAGTCTTAATGTAATTTATTATAGCAATAGATCTATAGTAAATATGCAAGCATGAACAGAAAGCAACATCAATATGTATGACTAATACTATGGTTTTAGAGTAAAATTGTATGACTTTAACATTTTCTTTTAAGTTAGGTGTATTAATAATACAAGGCTACTGACTGCTGCAGTTGTAACAGTGTGGATGATCAGTTAAGTAGGGGGTTTCCAAGTTCATTCCCTAAAAGGAACAAAGAATTGAATGAACCTGGAAGACAGAAGACCAAATCATAGAGACAAGGAAAATAATTGCTTTAGACATTCTGGATGGGAGAAGCCTGAAGTCTGTTAAATGGATGCTGGCTTGGGTCTTTTGTAGTGCCCTGGGTGCTCCCCTTTTCTTTTTCTTTTTTTTTTT
>CABHPH010129614.1:0-11798 GCA_902168325.1 Peromyscus nudipes | reverse complement strand
TGACATCATTTTCCCTTCTCTGTCCCCTCCAAACTCTTTCATATACCTTCCCTGCCATCTTTCAAATTCATGACCTCTTTTTCCATTAATTGTTATTGCATACATATGTGTACATGTATATACATTCATATTCCTAAATATAACCTGGTAAGTCTGTGTAATGTTACTTATATGAATGTTTTCAGGGCTGACCATTGGATAACCAACTGGTATACTCTTTACCAGAAAGATGTTTTCTCTTGCTCTCAGCATTCCTTAGTTGCCTGAAGTTCTTTGTGTGGAGTAGGGACCTCTTGACCATCCTCCTTTCCACTCTGGCATGTCTGTAGGTGTCGTATTTGTTCAGCTCATGTTTAGGCAGCCATGTTGGTGAGACTTGATGAGTGTAGCTTCTGACATTAGTGGGAGACACAGTCTCACAGCAAACTCCCTGATCTTGGCTCTTACAATCTTCCTACGCCCTCTTCTGCAATGTTCCCTGAGCCCTAGGTGTGGAAGTTGGTTTGTAGATGGATCCATTGGGACTGGGCTCCACAACCCTGCCTTTGGGTTGTTTCTGTAATGGTCCCCATCTCTTTTTTTTTTTAAAGACAAGGCTTTTTTTTTTTTTTAGATTTATTTACTATGTATACAGTGTTCTGTCTGCAGGCCAGAAGAGGACACCAGATCTCATTACAGATGGTTGTGAGCCACCATGTGGTTGCTGGGAATTGAACTCAGGACCTCAGGAAGAGCAGCCACTGCTCTTAACCACTGAGCCATCTCTCCAGCCCCCGGTCCCCATCTCTTGCGAAGGGAATTTTTCTTGATGATAAGTGAAAACTACACTTGACTGTGGGTATAAGAAGAACTATTTAAAAGGTAGTTGGATCACTCTGGTTTAGTAAAGTGGTGGATATAGGTTTTCCTTCAAGATCCATGAGGTCACTAGCCCTGGATAGTCAGCTAGGTTTTCAGTACCATGTATGATTTCCATCTTGTTGAGTGGGTCGTAAGTCCGATTAGCTGTTGGTTACTGCCAAGTTGTGTGTGTCACTACTTGACCCTTGGTGTTGCTGTGCCGTGCTGGTCATTGCTGTGGTTCATAAGCATCATAGCTGAGTAGGACTGTGGAAGTTTACATAATGCCTTCTGGTACCATGAGAACAAGTCCTCATGGAGGAGGCATTCAGGTCAGCTCCAGCTCAGGCCACGCTTAGCCTTGTGTCTGAAAGTCATGATGTCTTCAGCAATAGGGATTTACCTTCCAACTTTAAGGGGAAGGGGTAAGCCAAGGGTAGTAATGCAGCTCAAGTTTTCCTGTGTCCACCCAGCTCCTGCAGCCACTCAGACCCAAGTAAATACACAGAGACTTACATTAGTTATAAACTGTATGACCGTGGCAGGCTTCTTGCTATCTAGTTCTTTATCTTAAATTAACCCATTTCTACTAATCTATATGTGGCCATGTGGCTTGTGGCTTACCGTACTTTTGCATCTTGCTTCCTCTGTGTCTGGCTCAGCCTTCCTCTTCCCAGAATTCTCCTCTCTCTCTTTGCCCTGACTATACTTCCTGCCTGGCTACTGGCCAATCTGCACTTTATTTATTAACCAATCAGAGCAACACATTCACAGCATACAGAGTGATAACCACAGCATAGTACACAATAACTAATAATATTGGGAAGTCTCTTGAACAACCCTAACCAACAATCCAAAAGAGGGCTTCTGTTGCCTGGTGTTGGGGCTTTTGTTAGATGGTCTTTGGCCCTGGGAGGAAGCATTGTTAGCTCACATGGGTAAATTTCATTTAAACAATTTATGTATATACAGTCTTATATGTACTACAGGTATTTTAGGTAGACAATAATATGATTCCTTATGACTTTTTCAGACGTCACTATTGTTTTTTTACCCTCCTCCCTCCTCCTTCTGCGTTTGTCTCCCTCCCTTCCCTAATTAAAGCCCCCCCCATGTTTCTCATTTTCACCTTCAAACTACTTGCATCCTGCTGTTCTCTCTGTTGCTCCTCAAATACCCCCCAAATGGCCCCTTTTCACTTTCCTGGTTTCTTCAGTCATTCCAGTTATATATTCATATCTGAAAATTTGGAATTAAGAACCTCAGGAGAGAGAGAACCTGAGACATAGTCTTTCTGGTGTGTTAAATTTCTTTATGAAATCTGCTCTTAGGTTCTCTGTTGTAGCAGACTGAACTGATATGAGCCATACACTGTTATATTTTAATAGAACTTTCCCTGCTGGACCAGTGTCTTGATAAATTTGTTCTTATTCTTCTGTCTCTATGCGATGCATGTGATATTTCTTCCCTTTGACCACTTTTAACAGCAGTCTTTTGGCATTCAAAGACTGGAATCGTCTGGAAAATGTCTTAGGGCAGCAGATGCCTGGGCTCAAACTCAGATGAATTGTATTTAACTCAAGGTAGCTTTGGACAGGGACAGTATTGTAACTAATGAGTTTTATTATTCAAAGCATGATTACTGAAAATTGATAACTTTCTCAAGCGCATGGGCCTCAGGATTCCCTATTTTTGTGTCCATTTCCAAGTAATGTTTTGCCCACTGAAGTTAGAAAATGATCCTCCTTTGCTCTAGAAAGGGGAAATAGATAAGATCACCTGATTAAACTGGGAGGGGGGGTAAAGTGGAGGAGATGGCAGATGGGAACATGAGGGATCAAGATTGGGGAGGGATGAAGTGGGAGAACAATGAAAGAGATATCTTGATAGAGGGAGTCATTATAGGGATAGGGAGAAACCTGGTGCTAGGGAAAGAGAGGGAGGAAGGATTATACGAGCAAGTGGGGGTCAAGATCATGATGGGGAACCACAGAGACAGCTGACCTGAGCTAGTGGGAGCTCACGGACTCTGGACTGACAGCTGGGGAACCTGCATGGGATCGAACTAGGCCCTCTGAATGTGGGTGGCAGCTGTGTGGCTTGATCTGTTTGTGGAGCCCCTGGCAGTGGGATGAGGACTTATCCCAATTCATATTGGCTTTTTGGAACATGTTCCCTATGGTGGGATGTCTTGCTCAGTCTTGATGCAGTGGGGAGGGGCTTGGTCCTGTTTTAACTTGGTATAGCAGACTTTGTTGACTCCCAAAGGGAGGCCTTACCCTCTCTGAGGAGTGGATGGGGGTTGGAGTGGGAGGGAAATGGGGTGGGTGAGTGGGGAGGGGGAACTGCGTTATGTAAAATGAAAAAAATTTAAATTAAAAAAAACATTTATCTCATGACATTGATAAAAAATGTAATATATATTCTCTGTACTTATAAAAATAGTTACAAATTTTATACTTACATTTTACTTTCACATTTAATCTGTAATTTGCTGCAAAAATACATGTTATAATGTTGAAATTTAAAAATAAAGCCTAAATCATAATATTTTATACCTGTACCCCCAACAGATTGTCCTTATGCCCTTATACTTCGCATATCCGTGTTCTAAACTTGGAGGAACCTGATAAGATGGGATTTACTTTTAATTATTTTATTTCTTAAAAAGAGCCAAATCTAATGCTTCAAATGATTGCTGGTGCATTAATTCACAACCATGTCGATGTCCAGACTGTACTTATATCAAATATGCATCACTTGGTTGGGGTTGAGGATTAACATTTTCAAAAGTTCTCCATATGTACAAGAAAAGTTACAAGCCTCTCTATTAGGATAGTGTTTCTCCACCTTGGCATGCATGAGAATTACCTGGAGAGCTTGTTAAGGTAGGGATTCTTGGGGGCTTCTTGCTGTTACATCACGGTTTTATTTTAACAAGCTCCCAGGTGAAACTGGTGTTACTGGCCTGTGCTATACTCCGCAGCTCTGTTTCACAGACAAGACAGGTATCCATCTCTTACAACAGAATAAAGTTTGGATAATTAAAAACTGATTCAGTCTATGGCTACATCGATAGGCTGGGACCAAATTATTCTTTAAAACAGTTTAAGCATTTAACAAAGCCCAATAGTTACCAGTTACACTGGTAGTGCCTACCATAAATCTAGGAAATAAATTTACATACTGGTCACATGATCTTGGTCACATTATCAATGTAAGTTCAGTAATACATCTCTTCCCTCTTTTGGAAATCTGTGGTTAATATTATACATTCTTGATATAAGATGGGCCAGAATTCTATAGCTGAAGTTTCTTCCTGTTCTCATATTTAAGTCTTCCAAGACTTTTGTGGGACCACTTCAGAAAGAGACTGTTCCAGCCTGACATTATTATTTGTTGTCTGTATATGCCCAAGAAAGACATTCCTAAGTTTTGGGGCCTTCCTGCCCCCTCATTTATAAAATGAGTTGGATGAACTGAATGTTTTTAAGCCCCCTTCCCGTTCTAAAATTGCTATCTTTTTTATTTTACAGAACCCTAGACTCTGAGCAAACGAGTTGTTTATTATGTAAAAGGGTTTGTGATGGTTCACTAACTCAGTACATTCAAAAGATTAGTTCAAATGTCTGGCTTTTGGGGGTTTTAACATTTTAGCTTTCAGGAAAGAGCAAATCTGATTGAAATGGGTATATTTCCATGGTGGCTCTGCTTGATCCATCTGTGGTTGGGAAGCCTAACCACAAATATCTTTACAACTATTAAAACCACCAGTTTAAATCTTCCTCTGGCAAAAATAATAAAGGGATTTCATCTCCATGGTAGAAATATATCCTTTTGTATTAAAAGTCTATGTGCCAAGGAACAGAATTGAGAACATTATAGCCAGATTCAAGAAAGAAAGATCAGTGAATTTTTGTAAGGTTCCAGTTGGGTCTTCGAATGTATTATCTGCATACAGAACAGTTGGGTAACTGCCAGTGACCCACTGTGAGGGAGAACTGAAAGGGTGGGATGGGGCTTACTGCTGGTTTTAAAGACGAACAACATAATAATACAGATGTTCATAAACAGCCCAAGATACTCTGAGGTGTTTTTAAGAAAAGAAGTAGATCGTAAAGTCACTATTAATTAATCAATATTCTGGATACATTTCCTAAGGAATAATTAATTACCCATGGTAAAAGCTGTGTTTTTGGAGATGTTGAGATAAGTTTATATGCACGTGAAGTAAGAAAATGTCAGAGCAGCCCACTGTTCAATAATAATAAATATAACATCTACTGAAAGTTGCTAAGTCAATTATTCTAGTTGTAGAAGGTAATAATATGTAGCCACTAATTTAATTACAGTGATATTAACGTACATGGGAAAGTAGTTACAAGTCGTGAAGTTATAAAGTCTAGTGCAGAATCAATGCTTAATGGTCAGCACTTAGTAAGAGACCACACCATAGTTAATGGTTAGAGTGAAGAGGCAATGTTTTTCCTTTTGCTTCCTAACTTTGCATTATGTGTCTTTTCTTTCTTAGCACCTTGCACTGGGAAGTACACAGCTCATCTGGAACAAAAGATTAGAGCATAGATTTTACAGCCATCTTGCCTGTATGCAAAAGCGATGCACTTTGTATGACTTGAGTGAACTGGGGTAACTTTGTAACCTCTCTTCTTAGCTTCATAGCTTATGTAATGGGAGAAATTTTAGCAACTCTTTCATACGTTGTACTTCAATGAATTAATGTGTATACAAAACACATCAGAGAATATGAGACATAATGAGCAATGTTTGTTTGCTATTTAGTGCTGTGTAAAACAATGGCATTGGTTTTATGTTAATGTTCAAATCAGAAGGAGGAAACATTTACTTCGGCTTTCTGCTTTGGAGGTTTCGGTCCTTGACTGGATGGTACTGCTGCTTTGAGTTTGTGGCTGGACAGCACATCATGGCAGAAGCATGTGGTGAGAGACAGATCTGCTCTCCTCATGACAGAGATGAGAAAGAGGTTGGGGTCCCATATCATTCAGGGGCATACCCTTATGACCCAGGGTTTCCCAACAGGCCTACTATCTCTTCCTCTTTTTTTTTTTCCTGCCAGGATCATAGTGTATAACCCAGTATGATCTCAGGCTCAGGATCCTATTTTTTAAAATTGTTTATTTCTCCTTTCTTAGAAATTAGAATTTATGTCTGTTGATTACTTGACTTAACAAGCTGACATTGATTGATTTTCAAATGTTAACTCAAATTTATCATAGGCAGAAAGAAGCCTGACTTAGTCACAAAGTAGTTATTTTCTAACATTACTGCTGCTGAGATACTGATATTTTGCTTAAGGTTTTAAAAATGTCTAAGTTTATGACTGATAGTTACCTAGAATTTTCTTTTTTTTTTTAACTTCAAAATTGCCTTTACTTTAATTTTTTTACTTTTTGGTAACCCATTGAGTTTAATTAGGGTTGCTTGCATCAGTATGAGTTGGGGGTTATTTACTGGATCGTGGACAACATACCAGTGGCGACACCACTGGAGAAAATGATACTCTCTTTCTCATGACATCTGTTAACTGCCTTCAACGTTCCTTCAGGCAGAGATGAGCCATCACATACTCTCTCCCCCATCCATTCAGTAATCTTGATGGTCTCAGTCTTGTGTAGGTTTGGTGAAGGTAACCAGAGCTGCTGAGAATTCATGTGTCCAGATGGTAGTGTTTCACAGCACTCTTCCCCATCCTTTATGCCCTTTCCTCTCTATGTTCTCTGAGCCTTGGTGGGGACTGATCTGATGTACTGTTGAGCCCCCCACAATCACTTATTCTCATTATGTGTCCCCAAGTTAACCATTGCCCATTATGAACAGAAGCTTTTCTGACCAAGGCAGAGAGCAGTCTTGGGTATAAACATAAATATTTAGAAGGCAGTTGGATACCATATTCATTTAGCAAAAGAACACTAGTAGGTTCCTTCAGGTCTCATGGCTTTTGACAAGTTTTTCAGTACCAGACATGTGCTGTGGATATCGCTCTATATAAATAAAACCACTGATTGGCCCCTAGCCAGACAGGAAGTATAGGCGGGACTAACAGACAGGAGAATTGAGGGACAGGAAGGGAGAGAGGGAGACCACCTGGAGCCGCCTGAGGACAAGGAAGATGTAAAGTACCAGTAAGCCACGAGCCACATGGCAAAGTAAAGATTAATAGAAATGGGCTAAATATAAGAGTAAGAGCTAGACAATGATAGGCCTGAGCTAATGGCCAAGCAGTTTAAATGATGTAAGAATCTGTGTGTTTATTTTATAACTGGGCTCTGGGACTGGCGGGACTTAGAAGGAGCTGGAGAAAAATTTTCCAGCTACAGACATGAATTCCCTTCTGTAGGGCAAACTCAAAGAGGATTTAGTTGGTTACCCTGATAATAGTCATGCCACCATTGCACAGTGAGCACATCTTGCCCAATAGATTCATATTGTAGCCGACATGGTTCACAGGTGAATAAGATCACTGGTGACTTTCCTCCTCCAGCAGCCTACATTGCAGCAGCTTCCATTACTGTGAAAGGTGGAATTAAGGGAGCTAGAGGAAGCTTCTAGCTCAGTTCCAGCTTGAGTTTCCTATGTCTTACAACCAAAGTGTATGTAGTGTCTTGAACAACAGGGTCTTAACACATAGTTCTGGTGGGCAACCAAATACACTGCCATATTCTGTGTTGTTGTGGACACTTCTGTAGCCTCCATATCAACAACTCATCGGTAGGCATCCCAAACCTTGCATTGGAACATTCTTTTGGTTTACTGCAATTTGCTTTCTAGACCATGATAATTCTTAAAACCAGTTGGATCAGTTGAGAACTGAGACAATTTGCTGTAAAATCTGGAAGTTTGTGTACAATTAGGTTTAGTTTTCCTTAAATGCTTAGTTGTGCTCAATAGTAAAACAATCTAGACTTAGTTTCTTTGAGAGCATTTTGAGTTGTTGACTTGATTAATACTAAAATACATTCAGGATGTTATTATTTATACTTGCTATGTCTATTCTGATAATATTGTTGAAGAATTTATGTTTACAAATTTTAAAACTTGTTTATAGGACTCATAATAATATCCATTTTTGTGACCCAGTACTGCACCCATCCTTCCACATTGAATACACCTTATATTTGCTTTCTATTTTGTTAGCATCTTTACTCAAGCCTGTCTCCTATGATCTGAATGACCATTGTGTATTCCGACTATTATACTTTGCCAGAAGTGACAGAAGCCTTTTTATTTGCTTTTCAAGATTTAACATATTAATTATTTGTTTAATCACCTCTCCATAACCAGTTTTCTATTCTGAGAAAGTTCTAAGTTGAGTGAGATGAATATAAAGGCCTTGCTCCCTCTTTAGAGAGCTCTTAAAACAAGTCCAAACAGATAAACAAGGTCTGCTCTGCTGCTGCTGACCACTGAGGCCAATATCAGAAAGACAGGATTTCTAGAAATCTGCTGAGCTACAGTGGGTAAGAGGAAGTTAAAACAGTAGAAACCTCTCCTTCTGGGTGTAGACTGCCTTCTGATTGGCTGATTATTCCTGCATTTATTGTACACTAAACCTTTACTGTTTTCTAGAGTTCTGACAATATGATTCTGACATTTTACCTGTTTTTCAGTCTCCCTTTCCATGGAGTTACAAATGTTTTATCTACTAGTGGTGGATCTCTATATCTTTCAAGGAAGAACCTTTGTTTTCCTCTATGTAATATTTTATTTGTATCTTATAAAGTTTTGATGTGTTTTAAGCTAACAAAGAAGTGAATCTGAGCAGAGTGAGATGTGGCTGTAGCAGTGCTGTGGTGTGCTGACTGGGATGCCCCTGGACTGAAGGGCTGACACTCGACCGGCACTAAACCTCAGCTTCAGGTCACCTTAGTGCTGTCCTAGCATGGCACTGCCTCACTGAAGGTTTTGGCACTGTGGGGGCAGTACCTAAGCTGACCTTGGACATCAGTCTGACCCACTCTTCCCAACTGGAGTATTGTTTAAGGTCAGCTTCAGAACTTGCCAGTGGGTCAGCTGACATTTGTATGAAATTTTACTATAGACTTCTACATAGTCCTGCTTTCTCACCTTTTCTCCCATATATACTGAACTTACCAGGTCACTGTGAAAATTCTAGCAGAATGATTTCCATGGCAGCCTTTTTTTTTTCCCTCAGGGAATTAAAGCTTTGAGAGAATGCTTTCTGGAAGCAATGGTATTCAATCTCAAAACTGAAATAAGCATATACCAGAATATATACAGTACGTGGCAGCAGCTTGAAGGTTTGGGGGTAGAGGTTTGAACATGTGGTAGTGTGCTTCAGTGGCTGATGAGGAAGGAGGGAGGAGCTAGAAAAACACTTTTCGGCTAGACCACACGGGATTATCTATCTACCTTGGGAAGTTTTGGACCTTAGGCACCAATAGAAACACTTTATCTGTAGATGATAGGAATATTGATAAAGACAGTGAAGTTTCTTTGCCAGATAGAATTGAAAAATCTAAGCATTAGCCAGGTCTAGAGATGCTCACCTGTCATCTCATCACTCGAGGAGTGGAGGCAGGGGATCAGTAGTTCCAGCCAGCCTGGGTACATGGAACTCTGTTTCTGTCTCCCTCGACAAATACATGAAGGGGATATTTCATTCAAATAATGAAGATGCTGTCATTACTTGACATTCTACAGCACATAGCTAACAAAAATAGTAACCGAGATGAAAGATTGCTAACAACCCAGATCCTCAGAAGAATACCATTTCTCTCTGGATTCACCCAGTAGGATTCTGGCTGATACCTTTACTCTGTGGGGACCACACAGCCTTCTCCTCTATGGCTTTCAGGTGAATGGTACCCAAAGGGAGAGCTCTGTATATTGTCAGTCCTCAAATCTGCAGCCTGATCACTGGTGTGCATTTATTAAAGGCATAAATCTGAACTTGTGCTGAGTAGGTACGAGAGAAATTTGATTTGTGTAATGTATAACATAAACGAGTCACCCTAAGTCTAAAGGCAGCCTTATGGCTGTCTCATTAAATGATCAGCATCACAGTGATATTTTCCAATAGATGACATCAGTGATTTCTCTGTCCCCTATATTTTAAACATAGCAGAACAAGCAATATAATCATAACCAAATCCAAGCCAATACTCACTTTGTAAGTTGTGAATAATTCATCAGAACTGAAATTTTCTGAATTGACTATTATAATATCTGCAACTGAAAATGAAGCTCTCTATAAAATTATTCTCCACAGATATTAAGACTATTAAATTAGGCATGGATGGCAGAAGAATTAAAGGGGAAAAGGGAGGAAAGTGAACCTATGTATGGGTGCATCAGTGAGGAGAAAAACAGTGATGCTTTCTTTCCCAGAGATCTGAGCAAGCACTTCCCAATAGCAGAAAAATAAGTCCAGTCACTGTGATCATTTCTGTGACCAAATACACAAATCGTGTTGCAGAAGACAATTTTTCAAAAGCGACACTGCCACTCCTGTGTGACAAATGGTCTGACCAATACAGAATACACTACAGTGGCAAGGGATGTTTGTTTAGGGAGTGCATGGCAAAGATTGGGGGGCAAAGTGCTATTTTGTGATCCAGATCTGACTCAATTGCTCCTGCAAATCTGAAAACTCTATTTAGCAACTCAACACAAGAGATGCCATGTCTTACAAGTACAATAACCCTGTTCAACAAGGATCACTATGAACCCACTGACTTTTGAGAAAGGGTGAAAATGGACTCTGTGAAGATACTTCCTAGAGGCTTCTGTATACCCCAGCAACTTTGGTGGGTAATTAACTTTCTATACTACATTAGCTATCATGGTCATCAGGAATTAGCAATAGACACCCCCACTTTCTAATCCTGCACACACTTTGATTACTTCTAATAATTCCTCCATTGGATTCAGATACAGAAGGTCACATTGATCTATATTCAATCTTCTGAATCATTTGCTTTCATCATTTTTTTTTACTATACAATGTAACGTTCATAGCCAGGCATTTATTAACCACTCAATAAGCCTTTATTTTTGCTGAACTTCACTATGCAAAATCATTGGCCTTTTGTTTTAACTGGTTTGCATTTGTCTTGTGCTGGGGAGCTTGGCATATCAAAGAACAGCACAATGGCGGATGTGTAACCAACACCCATCTTTCTGATTTCAATACTTTCTCTGTTCTCAGGACTCACCACAGCTCATTGAGGAACTACTCCTCATTCTTGCCTGAGCTTTTTGATAAAGTATTAACTGTTTTGGGACCCTCCTTAGCCTGCTTTCCTATGACCTGAAACATGCAGCCAATCAGTAACTGTTCCAGTTCTCCAGGTGTCATTAATTATCATACTAACTGTAATCTTTCTAACCCCTATTTCCTCTTTGGTCAGTCATTATTCTAATGCTATACAGTTATATTCTTGCTGTAGTTTGGATCTCAAGTCTCTCTCAGCAGCTTACGTGTGAAAGGGTTGGTTATCAGCTTGTGGTACTACTGGGAGGTAGTGGAGCCTGTAGGAGGTGGGGCCCAGAGCAAGGAAGCCAAGCCATTGAAGGTTGTGCCAGAGAGCAGATACTGTGACCCAGGCCCTTCCTTCTCTTTCTTTGCTGTCCAGCCACCAGCAAATGGACAGGTTTTGCCTACCATGTGTTCCCCAATATAGTGTGCTGCTACCTTACCACACCCCCGTAAACGAACTTTTCTGTCCTGCCAGCCTGCTCCCAAATAACTACGCGGAGACTTATTATTAGTTATAAATGATCGGCTGATAGCTTAGTCTTGTCTCCAGCCAGCTCTTACAACCTAAATTAACCCATTTCTATTCATCTGTGTTATGCACTGAGGCTTGTTTACCTCATCAATGAGCTTCCCATGTTGCTTCTTCCGAGTCTGGCTTGGGACACTTCCTGCTCTGCCCTCCTTCCCAGTGTTCTCTCTG